>MU785840.1:182428-194301 GCA_026770625.1 Nicotiana glauca
TTTGAGTCCTTAACCAATACAAACTCCCATCCTTATCCAGGCTTAGGATTTTATTCTCTTGTCATAAGGAGACTGTCCTCCTTATAACTCAATGCAACCTTTTCGATTCCGTTTAGAAGATATTTGCTGCGCAATCTTCAATATATATCTTCCTCACATGCCTTTCATGTGCAAAGGTTATGACTAACTGTGTCTCCCAAGATGGACCAGGTCCTTCCCTGAGTTCATTTGTCAATCTTCAAAACTTCAACTGAATTTGGGCCAACAAACCCAATAGAACATATCTGATACGCCATTCACCGAGAAAGTCCCAATTACTCTTCCCGCTCGACTTCCATTAC
Source organism: Nicotiana glauca (assembly GCA_026770625.1). Taxonomy (NCBI): domain Eukaryota; kingdom Viridiplantae; phylum Streptophyta; class Magnoliopsida; order Solanales; family Solanaceae; genus Nicotiana; species Nicotiana glauca. The sequence continues at coordinate 182,770 of MU785840.1, forward strand.
AAAATTCCGATAGAACCACACCATAGGTGCCTATAACCAACAGATCGTAACATCTCATAACACTGAAAGATAACTCATAGATCCCCCTAAATACTAATATCTCAAAACAACCGAATCAATATATCCTTCGCCAACAGCAACTCGAAGTCAATGAAACCATCTCGATGCCGGACACATATCCATATAGGTCTACCAGTGGACCACATATCAGCTCTAGTTACCCAAAACGGATAAATAATCCTTCGAAGGTTCACAGTGACTAAATCATAGCACACACTAACATCTGACTAACTTACACACCTTTGCCATCCACAACCACGAGCTAACCTGTGTATGAGAACTTGTAGTCTCCAAGTCCATACGGCATCTTCTTCCTGAACCACAGACATCTACATACTCAACTAGTCAAGAGCTTTCCATTGGTCCCATATAGATGGAAAATCACCTTACATCCCATGCTCCGCATGCCCACAAAAAATATACGTCTCCAACCTACGGTAAAACCGAACAAAAACTCTCCCAATTGCATTTACATAAATTAACTACTAGGACCGAATCCTTCTAACTAGACCAAGCTAAGCAAGCCATCAAAACCCAAGAGCATTGCTGCAAAAATACTTGTACGAACTCATTACCTTGAACACACACAAAGAATTAATCATATCCTTACCTTGTCGATCTGGTCTACTATCAAGCTACTCCATCTATCTAAATTTCTTCTGATTCATCTTTAGCTTAATATTTCCCCTTGCTGTAGCACCACAATTCCTCAACCCAGGCTTACCACACGAGACCCAAGCATAAAACCACACTGTCCGAAACCCATAAATCGCTGAATACTCCCTTGAATATTCCCCAAAATACCACATTCTAGAATACTTTACTCTGTAGAACTTCTTGTGAATCTAAATCTGTTACCTTTTTTTTCCTGATACTGATACATAGAATCCCATAATTAACATAGAAACACCTTAAATCCGGACCTCTTCTAATAAAACATAGTTTCTAGCCACACATACAACTTTAAAATACCCGATTGTTCTCTGTAGAATCTTCAACATATTAGAGCCATCCTCGCAAGTCATTCACTCTTATTCAAACCGCAATTTACCTGACCTAACGAACAGAACCACTCATGCCTCATTGGCACTCCGATATCATAGAATGAAATCCTCATCCCAATACAACCAATCAACTTCTTACTCTAGCACCGAGAATTCTTTACCAACAACAACTCTAGACATTCCGTGAATTCTCATACACTATGAAGCATAATATAACCCTTGTCAAAATTTTCCTTTACTCTAGCCATAGCTAACTCACTCGCACGCCCCAAACTGGAACCAACATAGCACCTAACTGTGCAATCAACTGCTCACATCAGACTCCCCCACTTGGCTCAAAGCCATAGATCAAAGTACACTCAATAACTCATAATACTTTTACTTTATTGATGCCACAATACCATAGTGAGATTAAACTCAAATCATTTATAAGTTTGTGAAAACACAGATCATCTAGTACTGCAAATCTTCTGAAAATCTCGCATTCTTCCCCACAACAGTTAGACCCACTCTCTTAAGCGACCCAAAATTTCAAATTTCAACACGTACCCTCCAATTACACATGAGATCTTCTAACATACACATAAGGATCACATCCCTTCAGAACACTCCGCAGGAGATAACCCACCTACTTCACCTTAATATAATATTTCTGTATACCTTCCAGTGTCATACACATTACACAGCCACTTAGTCTTCATGTGTCTGAACTCATACCTCAATAAGAAATTTACTTCACCCACAACTAGGAGACACGGAAAGATTCTTCACGCGCCCATAACTCGGAGCTACACATCCAATCACAATGGAAATCATACACTTAGTAGCTCATCTATCATCCAGCAGACCTTCATCATCACTTGCAAGTTACATAGATACATCTCGCAGTACTAACGTACTCATCACATGGCTAACCATCCATTACTTCCACTAATAGGGACAATGCCGAACATACAAGCTCAAAACACTTACTCGCACAATCAGCACCTCGGTGCTCAAGCCATAGGCAAAGATCCGGCCTCAAGTCCCCCAGACTGGCCCAATTTCAATTCACAGAGATCACATCTCGCCCCTCAATTGGGGAATCATAAGCCATCAAGGCACATCTGATATTGAGCGCTCATGCGCGCATACAAATGCTTGGAAGGAATTTCAAGAGTTACTTTTCAAGATGAATCAAGGACGCACGATAAGAATTCAAGAATGAGAAGTTTTCCTAAAGGTTCTGCAGCCTCTCGAGGACAAATACAGACGTCTCTGTACCGATCCGCGAGACTCTACTAAACCTACTCATGACTAATGAGACCTATGTACCTAGGCTTTGATACCAACTTGTCACGACCCAAACCCCGCTCCGGTCGTGATGGCACCTCTTGTGAAGAAAAGTCCAGCTAGACCATTACCGAACACCTCTTTTAAGCAATTAAATATTTCATAAGCAATTTAAATATGTTTTAACGATATAAATTAGCAGAAGTACAACCCAACACAACCCTAATCAGGGTGTCATAAGTCACGAGCATCTATTAGAGTGTGAATACAATCCTACAAGGCCTAAAAATACACCTAACAAAAATAATGACCAAAAGAGAGAGAAGCGGTGCTGCGAACGCTGGTAGTCACCTCGCTAAACTCCTATAGCTCAGCCTCCAATCAGCCAAAACCCGCTACCAGGTGAATAAATACCGGCATATGCACACGAGGTGCAGGGAGTAAAGTGAGTACTCCAACTCAGTGAGTAATAAGGGTAAATAACAACTGAGCAGTAAGAAACCATGTAGAGCAAGCAACATGTTGTATAGAAGCAGTGTACAATCCTTTGAGAAAACTGTGAAACTATGAAATCTTTAGAAATATCTTGGCTCAGTTTAAATCTCTTTTCAAAATGATCTTTTCAAAAATTACAAAATGATTTCAAAATAGTTAGTGTCGATAAGCACAGAAAATCCGCCCCTCGGGCATAAATGCCACAGTATATCAGATAAAAAGGCAAGTAAGTATGCAAGATGAGCAAAATAAAAGTTCGCCCCTCGAGCAATATCTCAAAATAGTACCATCCCCTCGGGCTTACTCTTAGAACACTCTCAGCCCCTTGGGCACTTTTCTCTCAGATCACTCTCAAAATAGTATCATATAGTAACCGCTATGGCGTGTAGCCCGATCCACATCTCGCTGCGGCATGCAGTCCGATCCATATATCATAGACGGCTCACTGGGGGTGTGCAGACTTCGGGAGGGGCCCCTTACGCCCCAAGCACATTATCAAGCCACCTCAAGGCATCATCACTCGGCACTCGGCCTCACATCACTCAAGCCACCTCGTGGCATATAAAGTATCGCAGGCCCTCGACCTCATATCACTCAACAAATCCTCACGTAGGGCCCTCGGCCTCACTCAATCCAAAAATCATCACAAGCCCCTCGGGCATTTGTAAAATAGTAGTTCTTAGCCCAAAATATCATTTAAGTTTCAAATCTGAGTAAAAGTGGCTGAGTTTGTAAAAGAATAGATATCAACAGGACTGAGTTCATGTATAAGTCAAAACAGTGAGGAAACAGTGATAAAAACTCCCCAAAGTCTTCAAATAATTAGCACGAAGCCCAAATATGACAGTCAGCCCAAATCATAATGATAGCAAATAAATCTCAGTCAAATACGCGGCAAAGTCATCAATCGGGACGGACCAAGTCACGATCCCCGGTAGAAAATGACCCCACGCTCATCATCAAGCGCGTGTCTCGCCTCAATAACTATAATGTACAATCCGGGGTTTCAAACCCTCAAGATATCATTTACAATCATTACTCACCTCGAACAAGCGAAATCTCTAGCTCGTGACGCCTTTGCTTCTCAAATCGGCCTCCACGCGCGTCGAATCAACCCAAAATCAGAGTGAATACATCACAACATGCTAGTTCTCAATTCCGACCTCAAATGGTCCTTCAAATCCCAATTCAAAAGTCCAATTTCTCAAGCCCTAGTCCTTCAATTTTAGGCTTAGTTTTCAAGAATTTCTAGGTGGATTTCACAATATAATCAAGTTTTAAGACCAAGATTATTACCTCAACTTGATACCTCTTGAATCCCTCTTGCATCTCCTCCAATAATCTCAAAAAACGAGCAGCCACGGGTGAAAAATCCTTCTTCACAATCGCGACCAAGGCCACGCGATCGCGAAGCACAAAATTCCAAGGCTTCAAGAATACTCAATGAGAATGTGATGGTCCCTCCGCGAATGCGATGCTTTTTTCCCAAACTTACGCGAACGCGGACCAGCCTATGCGAATGCGGAGAAAAAATCCCCTGGGTCCCCAAATCCTTATATGCGAATGTGTACACACATCGCGATCGCAAAGCTTCCACCTCCAAAACTACGCGAACATGAACCTATCACTGCGAACACGAAGAGCAAACCTGGGCTAACATAAATTCCCTCTACGTGATCGTGAGGGACTTCACGCTATCACGAAGGCCATTTCTTCTTCAACAGCTGAGATGAAAATCTGAAACTCCAAAATGCCAAAATTGGTCCGATTGACCATCCGAAACTCACCCGAGGTCCCCGGGACCTCAACCAAAAACACCAACACGCCCTAAAACCTCATTCAAACTTGTTCTAATCATTAAAACACCTCAAAAAACATCAAATTACTTGAAATTCATCGAATTCGAGTCTAAGTTTCAAAAAACTTCCTAAATACACTTTCGATCAAGAACCCAACCAAACCATGTCCGAATGACCTAAAATTTTACACACATATCCCAAATCACATAACGAAGCTACAAAAACTCTCGGAATTCCATTCTGACCCTCGGATCAAAATCTCACCTATCAACCGGAATTCGCCAAAGTACTAACTTCGCCAATTCAAGCCTAATTCTATGTCGGACCTCCAAAACCAATTCTGGTCACGCTCCTAAGTCATAAATCACCCAATGAAGCTAACCAAATCATAAAAACTTCGATCCGAGGTAATATACAAATAAGTCAACTTTTGGTCAAAATTTTCAAATTCAAAACTTTCAACTGAGATTCTTCTTTCAAATTTATTCCGATTTTCCTGAAAACCAAAACCAACAATCTACATCAGTCATAGCGCATCATACGGGACTAGTCATGCCTGAGAACTGGTGATCAGAGTGCAAAAGCTCAAAACTGCCGGTCGAGTCGTTGCAAGATCGGTACGGAGGCGTCTATATTTATCTTTGAGAGGTTGCAGGGCTGCTAGGAGTACTTCACTTCTTGATTCCTCGTCGTGCGATTTGATTATATTGAAGCTTATGACTTTATTTCCATACTACTCAATCTTAAACGACATGGAGCACTTGTTATCAATTGGGCATCGAGGAGTTGTAATGGCACTACAAATGTGGTATAGGATATTTCTCTCTGCGTATTCGCTCGAACTATTGTCGTCGCCTCGTTAAGGGATGTTCTGTCATTTCAGCACAATGTTAGTGTTGCATATCGTTTCACGGCTATGCATAACGTATTATGATGTTCATGAGTGGTTATCGTGCAGTATTGGTGTAAATAGTAGGGTGCTTATTTATGGGTCGTGGTAATAAATGACTCGAAGTGAGGATTTCTCAGTTCATGGTTTAAAGGGTTGACATTTAATTCCAGCGGAAGAGAGGCAAATTTACTATGGATGTTCAGGCCTTAGTTGGCGGAGTAACAAAACTTGATATTTTTGAGTGTGGTGAAATTCCAATTGGGGTACGGTGTCTGTCACGACCCAAAATCCACTAAGGTTCACGATGGCGTCGGACACTGCTGTCAGGCAAGCCAACCAAATTACTTGATGAAGTTCTCATTTTTAACAATCTTGGAAACTAAGATTTTCCTTCAACTTTTCATAAATAAAAAGGAAACTGCTTCAATTCAAATTAAATAATGAGAAATTAAACAAAACATTTCAAAATCATCCCAGAACCCGGTGTCACAAGTGTATGAGTATTTATAGAGAAGGAAAATAAAAATACAACAACTATCCGAAATACAATATTGGACAGAAAATAATTACAGAAAACTAAAGGAGACTCTGCTGGCTGCGGGTCGCCTCGAGAAGTGCACCTCACCTAAGTCTCTGTATCAACCATGCTGCTACGCCCAGTAGGCCTCTGGAGATGCATGTTCCAGTGCAACAAATGCACAGAAGTGTAGTATGAGTACGAAAATAACGTGTACCCAATGAGTATCCCGTCTAATATCAAAAAAGTAGAGACGAGATGGTTGACTTTGACACCTACTAATTATATATTATCAATGCGATGATTTACGGATTTATTAACAACAGAAAATTCAGATAAGTCATGAAACAGGAAAAAGTTCCTTTTATTAAAAGCCTACGGATTCATAATCCATTACACGACAATAATCTCAAGTCGGGAGAGCAAATATCAATATCAAATAATCTCAAGACAAGCAATACAAGCATGCGCAAATAATTACCGTGGGGCGTACGGCCCGATCCAACATAAAAGTAAACTCTGCACTGCCGAGGGTCGAACAGTTTGAACCATAGATGCATCTATTACCCCGCTAGCGAACTATCCATGTGATGCGGTCAACATAAAATAAACAATCACACTACTCACAAATCATACATGCTCAAATAGCCAATTAAGAATTTATCGGGGAATAATTATTCAAATAAAAGCCACTTTCTCTTTTAAAAATTTAAAACAAGAAGTTTAATCCTTTTTGAAAGAGTATTTATTAATTCGATGTGGTTTAAGCAATTCGAGCTGTCAACAAGTTTCAATTAATCCAAGTATAGCATGTTTTTGGGTCCTAGACTACCCGGACAATAGCATAATAGTATCTATGCATAGACTCTCGTCACCTCGTGCTTACGTAGCCCCCACAAATAGGAGCACATAACCAGTTCATTCACCTATGGGGAAAATTCCCTCTTACAAGGTTAGAAAGGAGACTCACCTTGCTCCGAAGATCCATAGCCGGCATTCCACGTTCTTCTGAAGACTCGAACCGATGAACTAAGCTCCAAAACTAGCCAATAATGATACCAATCCACTAATATACACTCCATTATTCATTAAAACCCAATTTATAACAGTTCCTAACCTCGATCGTAAAGTTGATAGACTTGGGCCCATGTGCCCAAGTTTTCCAAAATTTTTGAAAAATAAGTTCACCCATAGCTTCACAAACTCAAAAATATAATTTTCTCTAAATTCCATGCCCAAAATCGTGGTCAAAGTCCAAGAATATCAATTTTCTAGGTTTTTGCTCAAACCCCAAGTTTTCTACCAATTTACATGCTAAAACCCATACAAAATCAATATATTTAACTTAAGATAGGTGGGGTTAGCATACCTTGTCGATGATGATGAAACACCCCACTTGAAGCTCTCTAAAATTGTCCATACCAAGAGAAAAATGGGTGAAATGAACTCAAACCCCGATTTTAAAACACCCTTCTGCCTCCAGCAATTTCCACATCTGCGGAAAAAATGACCTCATATTCAGTTCCGCATCTGCGGAAAAGCGACCACATCTGCGGTCCCGCATCTGCGAAAAAATGACCGCATCTATGGTCCCTTCACTTCCAGCCCAAAACCGTATCTATGATTGAAGTGCCGCATCTGCGGTCCAAAAACCGCAAATGCAATTATGACAGCAACCTCAGCCTTCCAAAAATTCCATTTTCGATCCGTTAAACACCCGGAAGCCACCCGAGGCCCCCGGGACACCAACCAATCATACCAACCAATCCCAAACACATTACAAACTTGCTCAAGGCCTCAAATCATATCAAACAACGCTAAAACCACGAATCGACCTCCAATCCAAGCTTTATGAACTTTAGGATTTCAAACTTCTACTTTCGATGTTTAAACCTATCAAATCACATCTGATTGCCTTCAAATTTTGCAGACAAGTCATATTCGACATTATGGACCCACTTCAACTTTCGAAATCGGATTCCAACCCCGATATCAAAAAGTACACTTCCGGTCAAACTTCTCAAAAACCTTCAAATTTCTATCTTTAGCCAAATGACTCCAAAATGACCTACAGACATCTGAATTCACTTCCAATCATGGCCCCAAATCTAGAATCACCATACTGAGCTATTCACAGACTCAAAATCCTAAACGGACCTCAATAACACCAAATGCACTTCAAGCCAAACTTATGAAATTTCTTCTAAAATGCAAACTTCCACAATAGGCGTCAAAACGCTCCTGTGTTATCCAAAACCCAAACCGGGCATACGCCCAAGTCCGAAATTATCATACGAACCTGCTGAAACCTTCAAATCCCGATTCTGAGGTCGTTTACTCAAAAATCTCGTCCTAGTTAATTCTTTCAACTTTAAGCTTCCAAAATGGGAATTCTCTTCCCAAATCAACTCCGAACTTCCCGAAACTCAATTCCGACCATGCGTACAAGCTGTAATACCTGAAATGAAGCTTATCATGGACTCAGACTACTGAACGACGTGATAAGGCTCAAAACGACTTGTCGGGTCATTACATTCTCTCCCACTTAAACATACGTTAGTCCTCAAACGTGCTAAGAGCTGCACTGGAGTAGTCTGAAATCATTGTTTGACACCACACGCACCTTCCCATGCTACCACAACTCAGTTGAGCTCATTAGCTCGATCAATTCTGAGGATATTTCCTTTTATTCAAGCAGATAAGCCTTAGAGCCTAATTCAAACATACGAAATTCTAAGCACGACCCGTTTCCAACATATGTTCATCGTATCAATAACTACATGCAGCCCCAAAACATGACTGCATACCTTAGCTGAATTCACAACTTGCACCACTTTACTCATAGGACCACAATAACATTCTCTGATCAATCTAATCAAAATTCCACGAATCTGATGCTCATATTGCACTGCAGGACATACATAGGTCTTGTTCTAACTCTTACAATACCGACACGATGGATGAGATCTGTATAAATTCATAACCACTGCCGAAACAACAATTCATTGGGTCTATACTCCTAACAAGAACTATCGCCTCATTCTGAACCAAAATAGGTCTTAGCTCCTTAATATACTTCATATAGTCAGATTGCATTGATCCTAAATCCAATGATCTCACCTCATCCCGTATGAACTGCTCAGGCAATAAGCCACCCCGAACATAACTAAAAGTCTCATATGATGCCACAATGTGCCAATAGGCTACCAATTCGAACGCGATACAAGGAAGAAAAAAAATGAACTATGAAAAGGAGATCCAATTACCCTGCTCGCGAATCATACATGCGACACGGGCAACATAATAAACAGACACCCCGCTCACGAATCATACATGCAACGCGGGCTCACAGCTAATACGAGCTTTCCTTCTAAAAATAGGAAACGAAACACATAAAAGCATATATAGGGAACTGTACTCAGCATCACACTATTGCAGCACGCAACCCGAACCAAATAACATACCCATGGCGGTGTGCCACCCCACCACACATAGATCTCATATAAGGAGATGCACATCAAGCTAAATTTGCTCATTACAATAAAATACCGAATTTTGGTCACAAGCACGCTAAGTGCATAATACCATCCCTGAGGGAACATATAGCGCTATAAGCTACAAAACTCAAACACAACTAAGGTGTGATATACAATCTGAATCTCAAGAGCCATTTGGCTAATATAACATCATTTCTACGCGGATCCTCAACGCATAAGAAATTTCTCAAGCCGTCTCACAACTCACATGGCACAATGTATCACTACATGAAATATCTGACAACGAAATAACACCCTGACTACTCCTCCATAAGGAGCATATTAATGAAATAACACGTTTGGCCTAATATAGAGCCCATATTCACGTTTGAATCCATCCACCAACCTCAAGTCGATTCTGATCGCACTAAACTAGGCTAATTACCTTTCAAGGTCCATAATAACTCCTCTTCCGCTCATAACATATAAGAACATCCAGCATAGTCGGAGAAATCATCCGCAGTCCAAAACTCAATAGACAGAGTGCCATCCAGGCATATATTCTCAAATTAACGATATTATCACAACCTTCATACTTGGTTTACATCTTTAATCCATCAAGTGACTACATGCCACACTTATATAATCTTCTCGCGGGACATACTCCCACAACCTACCGTAACAATATCTGGGTCGTACCTCCAAACCACTGGCCGCACTAACACTGAAAAGCGATTAAGATTCATTAACCACGATGCAAAGCCTTTTTCACAAAGTACCGATCTCAGGTGATGCTGAAGACAATACCAACTTAATTTAAACCTCAAATCTACATTCCCACTCGTCTGAGCTCGTGACATCCTTGTCATCACCGAACCGTTACCTTGATCTTCACATCAAATTACATACCACTCACTGCACCCAACATGGCAACATATGAGAGAACACGATCTTTATCATAACTCCGAAACCACTAATGGACTAACACTTCATCATATAAAAGCTTTTCACTTAACTCACTTCAGGATAACCATAGCAGCACATAGGTGAATTCTCATGATCGTAAAATATGCAAATCTCTAAGTAGTGGTCTAACCCACCATAACCCTTCCGGGATTCGCCTATATGTAACAGGTCATAACAGTTGAATACCTCTGAATAACTTCAATTACTGTGATGGACAAGCCTTACACGTACCGCCACAACTCACTTGCATAATTCGCTGAAGGAACCGATTACTGCCACCAATATGCCAATTCAACCATGGCTAACCATTATATCCTCTTCCAATTTATCCTTGATTGCCTTAGAAATGACAATAACTCCATTCAACATATAACACCCTCCATCCCTACTCATCCTGAGTGACCTTGAATCACGACACCATGCTATCTCAAATCCCAAAACCATTTAATATCTCCCAATTGCTACATCACAAGATAAAATATCATAGAACATTCTATGCCTCTTCTCATAGGCTGCTACCAAGCTTGGTTCTTAACCGTACCTATAGGTTCAAAATCATTAGGCACCACACTTTACCTCTTCAAATCCACTAGGACCATTTCTGAGAGCCGCCCGCTCTGACTTGACCCGAATATAATCAATTCCATCATGCTTCTAGCACAAGCATACCTTCTCGACGGAGCACCCGACAGAATCACTTCCCTTGGAACCCGTATCTATGCAAAGAACAAATCTCGAATCCTCTCCCAAGTATGAACATGGGCCAATAAGGTCAGCAATAGCACATCTTTAATAATTCATTCGCTCAAATTACCACTTATGGTATTTTCCCGTAGCTGAAATAGCCCATCAATATGCTAATAACTAGAGACCTCACAAGAAGTTGTCATTCGACCTAATCATAGATGGTGCGACTCTCCCTCTTAGCTCGAACCCACTGTTACACAACTATGGAATTCACCGAGAATCTTAATCTTTTATTGACATACCCTTGCACAATCAACCGCCAAAATTCTCGATATCTTACTGTAGAAACCCCCCCCCCCCCCCC
>MU785840.1:195637-213493 GCA_026770625.1 Nicotiana glauca
AACCCCCCCCCCCCCCCTTTTTATACTCTGAATCATCAACAACATTCGCACGACCGATCCCTTTGCTGTATAACCAATAGTATTCTTCGTAGAAGCCTCGCCAACCACGCAATCGTAAACCTGCTCATAGGAATAACCTACCTGTAGAAATCACTCCTCGACATCTTCCAGCGCTACTGAACGGGTTACAATCACTAAGACATCAATAACCCATCCTGAGTCCGAGCTCACTCTCCAGCTGCACAAGTTCATTCACCCCACGTGGACATCAATTAAATGTGCGGCAACATTTCTAATGCAAAGTTATATTGCATCCTTCTTCATTCAAGCAGTTTCTTCCCGTTATATCAAATTTTCGACCGCATAATAGCCCATACTTCAAATTACATCGTGGGCCCAAATCAACAATCACAAAAATTCCCAAATCACTCCAAACTCTCCCACTTTGGCAAAACTCACCCCTTTAGTTGACTACTCGACCTTGGCCTCTTATACTTGGCATTCTAGAAATTTTAGCCACCGCCTGACACTTCCCACATCTCTTTCTCATCCTTTGCTACTCAGTTGTTGCCTTAATAAAATCTATCTTTGTAGCACTTGTACCCACCATCGCTACTAACTTTAAACCTTTCTGAAGATCATCTTTCTCGAGTCGTCGACATTAGAAACACCGATTCAATCCTGAACTACCGCACCCTACGATATCTGACAACCGCATTTTCCATACAATTTAATAATAGCTTGCCCTAAAGGCGAATTGTAGAAGGTCATAAAACCGACTATCTTAGTACGTTCAATAAGGACAATGACACCTCATCAGAGAAGAAAAACTCCACCACGCTCACAAATACCAGGTCTTGCTACCCCATCAAACCAACCCTGAACAATCTCAGCCCGATTGCCCTTTCCCCACTGGGAATAAAATACCAAATCTCTAAATCATGCACTGAGCAAACATCCCATCAAGTCATTCACCGCCACGAAAAGTAGGCAAATGTCCTACCATCATATCAATACTGCGGAACAATAGTTCATAAGCATCATGGCAACTTGTGCCTAGCCTCAGAGCCCTCAGAAGTACCGCTATTGGGGTGAAACAATAAAATATTCTTCCATAAAGAAACAATAGTAATTCGTTCAGCTATACTGGGAGAAACAACCCGTATCACATCTGTAGTACCATTAAGGTTATTTAATTTTTGATTTATAACAAGCGGTTTGCGTCGCGTAAGATTCAGTATGAATGAATTAAAGGCATATGCCTCTAAGGATCAAATCGCTCAATAAAGAATCAAGAAGGGAAGTACTCTTACCAGTCATACAGCCTCCAGAGGATAAGTACAGACGTCTCCATTCCGATCTGCGAGACTCTAATAGACTTGCTCATGACTCGTGACACCCTAGGAACCTAGTGTTCTGATACCATGTTATCACGATCCAAAATCCACTAAGGGTCGCGATGGAGCCGGACAATGCTGTCAGGCAAGCCAACCAAATTAATTGATAAAGTTCTCATTTTTAACAATCTTGGAAAATAAGATTTTCCTTCAATTTTTCATAAATAAAAAGGTAACTGCTTCAATTCATATTAAATACTGAGCAATTAACACAAAATATTTCAAAACCATACCAGAACCAGGTATCACAAGTGCATGAGCATTTACTAAGAAGGAAAAAAAATACAACAACTATCCGGAATATAATATTTGACAGAAAATAATTACAGAAAACTAAAGGAGACTCTGCTGGCTACGGGTCGCCTCGAGAAGTGCAACTCACCTAAGTCTCTGTATCAACAATGCTGCTACGCCTAGTAGGCCTCCAGAGATTCATGTGCATGTGCTCAAAAAATGCACAGAAGTGTAGTATGAGTACGAAAACAACTTGTACCCAATGAGTATCCCGTCTAATCTCGAAGAACTAGAGACGAGATGGTCGACTTCCACACTTACTAGCGGTCCACTAATGATATATTATTAATGCGATGATTCACGGATTTATTAACAACAGTAAATTCAGATAAGTCATGAAACAGGTAAAAGTTCTTTTTTTATTAAAAGCCTCCGGATTCATATACACGACAATTATCTCAAGTCGGGAGAGCAAATATCAATCTCAAATAATCTCAAGGCAAGCAATACAACCAGGCGCAAATAATCATCGTGGGGCGTACAGCCCGATCCAACATAAAAGTATACTGTACACTGCCGAGGGTCGAAAGGCTCGAACCATAGATGCATCTATTACCCTGATCGTGAACTATGCATGTGACGCGGTCAACATAAAATAAACAATCACCCTACTTGCGAATCATACATACGACGCAGGTACACATAGAAATACATGCTCAAATGGACAATTAAGAATTTATCGAAGAATAATTATTCAAATAAAATCCACTTTCCCTTTTAACAATTTAAGAAAAGAAGTTTAATCCTTTTTGAAAATGTATTTATTAATTCGATGTGGTTTAGGCAATTCGAGTTGTCAACAAGTTACAATTAATCCAAGTATAGCATGTTTTTGGGTCCTACACTACCTGGACAATAGCATAATAGTAGCTATGTATGGACTCTCGTCACCTCGTGCGTACGTAGCCCCCACAAATAGGAGCACATAACCACTTCATTCACCTGTGGGGACAATTCCCTCTTACAAGGTTAGAAAGGAGACTCGCCTCGATCCGAAGATCCATAGCTGGCATTCCAAGTTCTTCCGAAGACTCGAACCGTTGAACAAAGCTCCAGAACTAGCCAATAATGATACCAGTCCATTAATATATACTCAATTATTCATTACAACCCAATTTATAACAATTCCTAACCCCGATCGAAAAGTTGACGAAAATGCCCTTGGGCCCACGTGCCCGAATTTTCCAAAATTTTTGAAGAATAAGTTCACCCATAGCTTCACGAACTCAAATATATAATTTTATCTAAATTCCATACCCAAAATCGTGGTCAAAATCCAAGAATACTAATTTTCTAGTTTTTTCCTCAAACCCCAAGTTTTCTACCAATTAACATGCTAAAACTTATACAAAATCAATATATTTAACTTAAGATAGGTGGGGTTAGCTTACCTTGTCGATGATGTTGAAACACCCCACATGAAGCTCTCCAAAATCGCCCATAACAAGAGAAAATGGGTGAAATGAACTAAAATCCCGATTTTAGAACACCCTTCTGCCTCCAGCAATTCTGCATCTGCGGAAAAATGACCGCATTTATGGTCCCGCATCTGCGGAAAAGCGACCGCATCTGCGGTCCCGCATCTGTAAAAAAATGAATGCATCTGCGGTCCCTTCACTTCCAGCCCGAAACCGCATCTGCGATTGAAGTACCGCATCTGCGGTCAGTTATGACAGCAACCAGCAACCTCAGCCTTCCAAAAATTCCATTTTCTATCTGTTAACCACCCGGAAACCACCCGAGGCCCCCGGGATACCAACAAATCCCAAAACATATTACGGACTTGCTCGAGGCCTCAAATCATATCAAACAACAGTAAAACCACGAACCGACCTCCAATCCAAGCTTTATGAACTTTAGGATTTCAAACTTCTACTTTCGATGTTTAAACCTATCAAATCACGTCCGATTGTCTTCAAATTTTGCAAACAAGTCATATTCGATATTATGGACATACTCTAACTTTTGGAATCGGATTCCGACCCTGATATCAAAAAGTCCACTTCCGGTAAAACTTCTCAAAAACCTTCAAATTTCTATCTTTAGCCAAATGACTCCAAAATGATCTACGGACCTCCGAATTCACTTCAGATCGCGCTCCTAACTCCAAAATCACCATACGGAACTATTCACAGACTTGGAATCCTGAACGGACATCGATAACAATGAAATGCATTTCAAGCCAAACTTATAAAATTTCTTCTAAAATGCTAACTTTCACAATATGCATCAAAATGCTTCCGGGTTATCTGAAACACAAATCGAGCATATGCCCAAGTCTAAAATCATCATATGAACTTGCTAGAACCTTCAGATCCCGATTCTAAGGCCGTTTACTCAAAAATCATGTCCTAGTTAATTCTTTCAACTTTAAGCTTCTAAAATGAGAATTCTCTTCCCAAATCAACTCCAAACATCCTTAAACTCAATTCCGCTCACGCGTATAAGTTATAATACCTAAAAT
This sequence comes from Nicotiana glauca, assembly GCA_026770625.1. Classification (NCBI taxonomy): domain Eukaryota; kingdom Viridiplantae; phylum Streptophyta; class Magnoliopsida; order Solanales; family Solanaceae; genus Nicotiana; species Nicotiana glauca. The sequence continues at coordinate 199,793 of MU785840.1, forward strand.
GAAGTTGATCATGGCCTCAGACTACTGAACAACATGATAGGGCTCAAAATGACCGATCGAGTCATTACAGTGTCATTATTCTTGTTGGGGCACATTAAAGCTCGTCTGTGTTATGGTCTTCTTTGATTTGCCTTTAGGGTAGGGTGTTGTGAAATGGTGCATAAGAAGCACTTGTCGGATGGAGGTATAAGCAGATTCAGAGTTGAGTTAGTTTTTCTAATGTTCATAGATCGAGAAAGATGATCTTCGAGGAGGCTTAGAGCTGGTGGCAATTTTTCTATTTGGGTGCTACAAAGAGGGATTATGATTTGAGTTAGTATTTTAGCAGCAAAGGGAGATGAATGACATGGTGGGAGGTGTCTCATGGTGATTGAATTGCTAGCAGGTCAAACATGAACAATAGATGTCGAGAAGTTTCTTAAGGAGATGGTTTAACCGAGTTGGAGTGGCAGAATAGCGTATAGATTCTTTGGTATGATGACCACATGCCTTGAGGAAGTTCAGAGCAGTTTGAGGATCATGGTGGACAGTGACTACGTCTACGAATTTTATTTGGGATGTTGACTACTGTGCCGAGGAAGGTTGAATATGACAGAAAGGAGTTTGCCTTAAATGAAGAGAGGTGTAAAAGCTTGATCATCCTTATGGGATACCACGTGACTTCGAGTTTGAAATGAATTGTCGATCTTTCAGTTGATGTCAGTGGGGAATGAACAGACTTTTACAGCTGGTGGACGAGCATGGGTCCAGGAGGGTTTACTGATTCTGTGGTAGTTGTACCCAGTGCAACGTCGTTAGAAGATGTCGGTATGGAATTCCTCAGGTGGTCTATCTGCTGTGAGCAGGTTAGCTATTGCGTGATTTTGATGATGTTTCTACGAAGTGTTCTACATACTATGCAGCAAGAGGTGGAATATGCGATTGTGATTGATAATTTGGAATGTTCAGTGGAAGCTTAACAAGAGATTATGAGAAATTTGGCTAGTTAACGGTGTGAGAACATGGTAATTGAGAAGGAGGAATCTTTGTGTGTTCTTGATTTATGTGCTTGTAGCTTAAAGTTAAGTGGGGGAGCCCACCGTCTATGATTAGATTGTGTGGTTGTGTGCCTGTGCGATTTCTGGTTATCGGTGCCTAGGTGGATTATTTATGACTAAGATAAGAAAACATCAGGGGTAATTTGAGCAAAGGACATGAGAAATGCATGCTACATTTCGCCTTATTCATTCATGTGCAGGTTTTGGGATGACTCGGAGTTTATGCCTCTTGTGGAAGTGATATACAAGGAAAAGAATTCAACCAGTTGCTTCTGTGAGAGAGTGTTCATGTACTAACAGAGCATTGTAGTTTGGCTGTATTCAAGACCAGGTCAGAGTAGGTGATTCTCAATAATGGTTCTAGTGGGTTCAAGAACTAAACTGTAGTGTCTAAGGGTTTTGGGTCCGTTGTATGGTTAAGGATCAAGTTTTTATAGTGGGTTATAAAAGGTACTTGGAGTGTTTCTATGTTATCATCGGGTTTCCGATGCTGTATTGAAAAATTGGGAAAAACTAATTTGGATTGGCAGAAGGTCTTTCAGAATGGGGGTATCAATTGGAAATACTATTGAGTGCATAACAAGAGTATTAGATGGTTCGTGGATATTAAGATGATGTGATCTCGTGATTTAGGTCACTCGGGATGAGTGTTGATTGAGTTTAGTTATGTTTTGGAATAGAGCTATTATTATTAAGGCAATTCAATAGTAAATTGGAGGAAGTTAGGTTAGGTAGGTAATGGTTTGAATCAACATGATTATGGAAATGATCAGTTCCTTCAGCGTGTTAAGTTATACAGGTGGTTGGTGGTTGTACGTACGGGCTTGACAGCCACGATAATTTGATTGATTTGGGAAGTATTCAATTCTAATGGCCTTACTATGTGTAAATGGATCCCAGAAGAGTTACGGCGGTTTAGACCACGACTTGAGGTTTGTATTTTCTGTGGTTATGGGAATTCAGTTACCTGTTGCAATGATTCTTCTGAAATGAGTTAAGTGAAAGGTTTTTATCCAATGGAGTGCTTATTCTACTAGTACTTCAAGGGATATGATGATTTCTTTTACTCTCGCGTAGCGGCATGGGAATCAGAAGTGGAGGATCAAGGTTGCGGTTTGGTGTTAACAAGAATGTCACGAGTTCGGAGCAGCGGGGGAAGATTTCAGATCTTTAGAGTAAGCTGGCATCATCTTAGTGTCGCCAGAGAACGGCGTCTTATGTAAGAGGCATTGTGTATTGATTTTCTTAATCTTGATTTGCTTTACAGAATTAGTACGGTTGGTGGTATGGAGTTGCATAGTTTGCTACCTGGTGCAGATAATCGTGGAAGCGTATTGTAACGACCCAACTGATCATTTAAAGCAATTGCGTCCAGTTCGGCAGTTTAAGGTCACGAACAACTTCATATTATATGTATCAACTTGTCTGCACAGTTCGGGCATGAAATCGGTAAGTTTTTATGTGAAAATATGAAAAATATAGTAACTTCTAGTGTTAAAATTTGTTTTTTTTTTTGTTTTTTTTAATTTGGTCAATATTTTTGGAAAACGGACTTGGATCTGTGTTCCGACAACCTAGGGAGGTCCGCGGTAAAATATGGGACTTGGACGTATGCCCGAAATTAAATTCCAAGGTCCCTAGCCTTAGAAAATAATTTTTGAAGAAAATTATTGTGCTAGTTTTTAAAGGAAATAAATAAATGAATTAATGTTTAAACTCATTGGTATTGAGCCCTTATTTTGGTTCAGTAGACTAGTACAAGTTTGTTATGATATTTAAGTCCTATATGTGAAATTTGGTGAGAATCGGAATTGATTTGACGTGATTTGGACGTCCGATTGAAAAGTTAGAAAATCATGAGTTTTGAGGTCAATTTCATAGTTTTGATGATTTGATTGCCCGAGTAAGTACTTATGATGTTTTAGACTTGTGTGCACATTTGGATTGGAGCCCCGAGGGCTTAGGTGAGTTTCGGATAGGTTTAGGCTATATTGCGTTTGTTTTTGGATTCTTCATCGTCATTTCTTCAAGAAAAAGTGATACCATATTGAACCAATTATATCCAAATTCATTTTTGTTTGAATCATTATATCCGTGTCAAAATTTCGGAGCCATAGGAAAAGGAATCATCGAATTTCGACATCGCATGAGGAAGTTATGCTCATTTGCGTGTCGGAAAAATTGCTGGTTTCTGGTGTGTTCACAAATGCGAACTTTTTCATCGCATTTGCGATGCCCAGATTGCAAATGCATACTTTTGGTCGCAAATGCAACTTCTGTCATCCCTGCTTTTTTCACAATTTGCAAGGGTTCGCAATTGTGAACCCTGGGTCGCAAATGCGACATCTGAGGCCTGTTAAGTGAGATTTTTGACGGGATTTTCACCCATTTTTCAATTTTCTCAAACCCTAAACCTCCATAGCAATTTTGCAAAGACCCAAACTTCTCCAAATCATAGGGTAAGTGTCTCTAATCAATTTCCAACTATATTTTTTGATTATCACTTAGATTTAACATCAAATTCATGAGAATCTAAAGGAAAAATTTGGGGAAAATTGTGACATTTTTCAAAAATATAAAATGATGATTTGAATGACCGAATGGTGTCGGAACTGGATAAATTTTGTATGGTTGAACTCATTTTGTGATGGGTGATCGGATTTTGTAAAATTTGACGGTTTCCAAGGTGCAGGCCCCGGGGTCGACTTTTGGGTCGATCTTTATATTTTAGTAAAGATTGAAACTTTATGATCCGGAATAGTTTCTTATGTGTTTTGTTTGTGCTTTGAAGTTAATTTGGTTAGATTTGAGCCGTACGGAGGTCTTTTCACCTGAGAAGTGCATTTTAGAGTATTGGTTTTTTTGCCTTTGAGGTAAGTATCTTGACTAACCTTATGTGGGGGACTTCCCCTTAGGAATTGAGTCATTTATGCTAATTGTAGTCCATGCATAAGAGGTGATGAGTTTGTGCTTGACTTATTTTTGGGAAACTTGCCTCTAGAGATCTTAGGTCCATATGTGGAAAGTACCCTTTTATGATTGGGTTTCCTAGTTGCTTAAATTGCCTCTATATGCTCCATATGACGTTGTTAGCTTTCCTTTAATTGTTACGTGTTACATTGACCCTAAATTTCCTTAGTTGAAGTGATTGCCTTCCTTATTGTTTTGATACTTCTTGGTTATGAGTTCCTCTATGACTTCGTGCAAATAGGTTACATGTCAGGTTGTTGTGGTTACCGGTGTAGTTATCACGTACTTATTACATCTTGTTGTGTAGTTGAGATTTCATTGTGAAGTTAATTGTTGGTACAAGTTTGGTTATAGCTGATTCCCTTGCTGGGACATATTTAATTCTTACCGTTGGTTCCCTTGCCGTGACGTGTTTATTCTTATCGTTGGCTTCCTTGCTGGGATATTGTTGTTTCCTTATTATTCCCTTGCTGGGATTCTTTTATAAATAATAATGACAAATATGAAATGGGAGCGGGTGGTACGCCTACCACAAGATATATGAAATGGGAGCAGTTGGTACGCCTACCACAAGATATATGAAATGGGATCGGGTGGTACGCCTACCACAATATATATGAAATGGGAAAGGGTGGTACGCCTACCACAAGATATATGAAAAGGGAGCAGGTGGTTCGCCTACCACAAGATAAGTGAAATGGGAGCGGGTGGCACGCCTGCCATGAGATAAACAAAATAAAAGTGAGATTTTGTGTTTGGTTTTCTTATCCTTGTTAGTGATTGGATTTTGGTGTCGTGCACCTTCGGTTTGCTATGTTTAGTCGTTGTTATATATTCAAATGTTTAAACTGTTAAATTCCTTTATTGTCGTGATCCTTGTGTTGGAACCCACAATGTTTTCAACACCTCACCGTATTTATATATATAATTAATTATATGTTCCAATATTTCATACTTCAATAATTGTTACATCCTTAATTCCATTAGTTTCTCAATTATATCCCTTTAAACCGTATGAGGTTGTATTTTACTTAAAGGAAATTCCTACTAAGTTTTAAGTTATCAACTCCCCTGTTAAAGGTAATAATTATTTCGATGTTATATTTTAAATTTAAAGGGGTATTTTCTTACTCGAATGATTTCTAAAAATAACTTCATCTTTTCTCGCTGATTTTTCCAAGCTTTTTAGAAATTCAAATTTTATTTATATTATGTACATAGGACTTCATGAACATCTTATATGTGTTTGTAAGGACATTCGGTATTGTGTGTCATGGGGATTTTGTTATTAAGAGTGAGATGCAAAATATGTGGGCTCGAGGTGCCATTTGTGCTTAAAGTTCGAAAGTTGAGATTATGATATGAGGAATTGAGGATTGAAACGGTCGGGATGGTGTATTAAACATGATGTGATTGATTGAGTTGATATTGTTTTCTTTAGTTGATACATTCTTACTTGTCTATGTCTCTGTTATATCAGTATTGAATTGTTTGGGTTATCTATTTTACGTGATTTCCGTTCGTTGCTATCCGTGTTGTCTCTTCACTGTTTATACTGTTTGTACTTGGATTTTCTCTCCGCAGTTGATATTACTTCGTTATCTTTATCTTGATGTTTATTATCATATCCTGTTAATTTTAATTGAACAGTAGGTATCCTGACTGTTCCTCGTCACTAACCCACCGAGGTTAGTTTTAATACTTACTGGGCACCGCCCTGATGTGCTCATACTACACTTCTGTCCATTTTTCATGTACAGATCCAGGTATTGATCGATAGTAGCTGTGCGGGTCATCGCAGTGGAGACTCACGATGACCTGTTGCTGCGTTCGCAGGTCTCGGAGTCACCTTCATTTGTAATTATTTCCATTTGCTCTTTCGTTTTGAGGCAGAGATGTATTATTTTGAGTAATTACTCTTAGATGGGCTTGTGACTCGTACCACCGATCTTGGGAAATTTTGAATTTTTCGGAGTTGGTTAGTTTAAAGTTAGAAAGCATCAATATTATTTTAGTTTAGGTCAGGCTTACCTAGTTTAGAGACTAGGTGTCATCACGACTCTTTTGGAGTGATTTTTGGGTCGTGACATGTTGGTATCAGAGCTCTAGGTTCATAGGTGCTATGAGTCATAAGCAGGTTTAGTAGAGCCTTGGGGATCGTATGGAGACGTCTGTACTTATCTTCGAGAGTCTACGGAACAGTTAGGAAATTCCACTTCTTTCATTCCTTATCATACGACATTGATTCAGTTTTGAGTGTATAACTTATGTTCCTTTACATCCACTCGTGTATAATTTTATGCTCTCAGTGATCGCTATGCGCCAGTGGTTCGCGATGCTACAGACAGGCTACAAAGGAGTCAGGGATGCGCAGGCATTGTCTCAACATGTTGTTCAGACTGAAGATCCAGAAGTATTGAGAGACTATTCACTTGATCGTATGGAGGCGCATCGATTTTCGACATCTGGTTGATGAGTGCATGCTGGGAAGGTTTAATGGGTTGACTAGTCGCCACAATTTTTAGCAAGGTCATGAGGTGGGTATTGATTGGGAGTAGTTAGTGGTATTGGAGTGCCTTGTGATTTGTGTTGTGCGAGTTGTGAAGAGTATTTTTGTGGATTATAAGACGTCGTTTCCCATGGCTTTGCGCCAAGTGGAGGAGTCCAATAGCGGCATTCAGATTGCAGAGTCGGACTTATATCAGTTGGGCTAGAGGCATGTATATATGTAATATCGGTGGATTTTTGGGTTTTGCATTTGACCAAGGATCGATATTTTGCATGAGATGATATTGGGGCTTGCAATATTTCTACGTCAATAATGGATCTGCATTTCAGCATCAAGGGGAGTTGGAGGAACAACTTCAGATTCATAGAAGCTCTACTCAGCGTAGGTGTCGTGGTTGCGGCAGGACGGGGTGCTTTAGAGGAAATGCAGTGGTTTATGAGCTTCCGGCTACGTGGTTCGTGTTTGGATTATCTATATTTGGGACTTTGATTGAGATTATTACATATCGACTATCCAAAGAAATGAGTAAGTTCAGTAGTGTTGGGTCAGCATAGTAATGAAAGTAAATGGTCCTTTTGAATGGGAATTCTCTACTGGCATTTGTGGCAGCACTCTTGTACTAGATGGTTTGTGTGATTCGGTCGAGTTGGGAGGTGCAGTCCCAATGGCTTAGTTGCGTACGGGCGGATCTCGGAGGATTCTCGATGGTTTAACTACAACTTGAGTTGGGTGTCTTCTATGGGCATGAGGAATATGGGATACATCGTGGTTTTCTCCTGAATCAGTATCTGAAATTAACAAAGAGTTGGCATTACTGGCTATCATATGTGAAGAGTGTGTATTTTGGAAAGGACCTTGAGTTTTGATTTGCGGGTACGTGGCTAGTAGCATGGTGATTACTGGGTTCTGAGGCTTTTGAGATTCATGTTTTGTTGCGCGGTCGAAATTTTATATGGGTGCTTAGACAAGATGATGGAAGGTGAGTGATGTATCAGCCATTTGATCTACATAGTTGAGTCTGGGTAAGGAATTTTTAGTATTCCTGAGGTTTTAGAACTAGGTGTCCCCGTATGTGGGCTATTTCTTGTTAGTGGATTGTGAAGAAATGTTGAGAATGGGGTAATTAATAACATCTATTATCAATAAGTTGTTGTGGATCTTTTGAAGCATATTTATCTAATTGGGAAGGATGGGGATTCGATTGTGAGCTATGTGGAGGACCAACGAGAATATGTGTTTTGTATCAGTCTCAGTTTGTGTGCTCCTATGAGGTTGTCATTTGATCATGTTACCAGGCAGGATGGATATTATATGTGCCCTAGCTTGCGAGATGTGCTACTCTTGTATGATGTGTTATGTAGTTATGTGGTATGATTATTTCCCATGCAGGTAGTGATTCTGTTCAGGCTTTATGGCGATGCGGGCAAGATAGCCCTCGTGATGTTGATTTGCTTATTGCACCTTGGTCATGCTTGCTTCCTTCATGTTTTAGCACTTTCATTTATTTTCCTACAATTTTTTTTGTGCACTCTATTGTACTTGATTTCAGTATTCATGTGATCAGTGAGCTCGAGCATTTTGGTTTGACAAGTATTTGGGAGCAGGTTGCACGCTGCAGCAGATGTTATGTAGTATATGGGCTTGATGAGTATTTGGGATTGGGCTACACGCCGCAACGGATGTTATATGGGATACCCCTTCCTTGTGTTTTATTTGGGGTTCTATTTTTCCAATGTGGAACAATTTGATGAAAACTATATTTTCGTTGTGGCACATGTTACACTTGTTAGAAATTCTTCTACTTTGCTTTTCCTTGTGTTACATAATTGAGTTATTGTGGGTTCAGTGTACGAGATGTGTGGTGTTAGGATTTGTGTGTTTCTATGATGAATCATCAGTTGAGCTTCTTGTATTGGTCGAGATGTGGTTCTTAGACCTGGGAGTGGTACTATGGCATTGGGGGTGAGGAGTGTTTGGAAGTATGTGGGTATCTCTGCTAAGATTTGGATAATGGCCCTAGCAGGCGAGAGGGTTTCTTGGCTTGTTGACTTCATAGGTGGCTATGAGTTCCCGCATGTTTCTTTATCATGGACAGTGATGTAGAGGTCTGGAATAAGGTTATATTCAATGTGAGGTGGGTTGTCGGCACCCAGGGTATTATATAAACAGCTATGGTGGTCAGAGGTTATTGCTTTGGGCATTGAGTTGTGTGGAGCAGCATATGATTACATTTGGGATTTAAATTTTTGGCTCGATGCGGCTTGTTTGGGTGTGTTCAGTGTGATGATGTGGAATTCGTGTCCTATGATAAAATTTGGATGTTGAGGTTTGGGTCCTGTTCTAAGGTTATGGACTAAGGATGAGATAAGACATTTAGTTAAGTTGCATTTTCATTTCTGCATAGGTTGGATGATGGGGAAACACCCCCGGGTGTATGTATGAGGAGCTCATGCAGTGGTTCGATGGCATTGGAACGACTCCGGGCACGTTTGAGGACGAACGTATGTTTAAGTACAGGAGGATGTAACGACACAACTAATCCTTTAGAGAAATTGCATCCAGTTCAGCAGATTGAGGTCACGAGCAGCTTCATATTATATGTATCGACTTGCGTGCGCAGTCCGGGCGTGAAACCGGAAAGCTTTTATGTGAAAATATGAAAAATATAGTAATTTCTAATGTTAAAATTTGTTTTTTTGTTTTTTTTTTACTTTTATCAATATTTTTGGTAAACAGACCCGGAACTGTGTTCCGGCAATTCGAGGAGGTCCGCGGAAAAATATGGGACTTGGATGGATGCCCGGAATTGAATTCCGAGGTTCCTAGCCTTAGAAAACTATTTTTGAATAAAATTATTGTGCTGGTTTTTAAAGGAAATTAATTAATTAATTAATGTTTGAACTCGTTGGTACTGAGCCCGTATTTTGGTTCCGTAGCCTAGTACAAGTTTGTTATGATATTTAAGTCCGATATGTGAAATTTAGTGAGAATCGGAATTGATTTGATGTGATTTGGACGTCTGGTTGAAAAGTTAGAAAATCATGAGTTTTGAGGTTAACTTCGCGGTTTTGATGTTATTTTGATGATTTGATTACACGAGTAAGTCCTTATGATGTTTCTAGACTTGTGTGTACATTTGTATTGGAGCCCCGAGGGCTTGGGTGAGTTTCAAATAGGTTTAGGCTATGTTACGCTTGTTTTTGGATGCTTCATCGTTGTTTCTTCAAGAAACAATGATACCATATTGAGCAAATGATATCCAAATTCTGTTTTGTTTGAAACATTAGATCCGTATCGAAATTTCGGAGCCATAGGAAAAAGAATCAACGAATTTCGACATGGTATGAGGAAGTTATGCCTATTTTCGTGTCTGGAAAATTGTTGGTTTCTGGTGTGTTCGCAAATGCGAACTTTTTTATCGCATTTGCGATGCCCAGTTCGCAAATGCAAACTTTTGGTCGAAAATGCGACTTCTGTCAACCCTGCTTTGTTCGCAATTTGCAAGGGTTCGCAATTGCGAACCCTGGATCGCAAAATACGACATCTGAGGCCTATTAAGTGAGGTATTTGACGGGATTTTCACTCATTTTTCAATTTTCTCAAACCCTAAACCTACATAGGGTATTTTCAAAGACCCAAACTTCTCCAAATCATTAGGTAAGTGTATCTAATCAATTTCCAACTATATTTTATGATTATACCTTAGATTTAACATCAAATTCATGAGAATCTAAAGGAAAAATTTTTGAAAAATTGTGAAATCTTTCAAAAATATAAAATGATGATTTGAATGACCAAATGATGCCAGAACCGGATAAATTTTGTATGTTTGAACTAATTTTGGAATGGGTGATCGGATTTTGTAAAATTTGACGGGTTCCGAGGTGCGGGCCCCGGGGGTCGACTTTTGGGTCGATCTTTATATTTTAGAAAAGATTGAAACTTTATGATCTGGAATAGTTTCTTATGTGTTTTATTTGTAATTTTAGTTAATTTGGTTAGATTTGAGTCGTCCGGAGGTCTTTTCAGCCAAGAAGTGCATTTTAAAGTATTGGTTCGTCTCCTTTGAGGCTAGTATCTTACCTAACCTTGTGGGGGGGACTTCCCCTTAGGAATTGAGTCTTTTATGCTAATTATAGTCCATGCATGCGAGATGATGAGTGTATGGTCAGACTTATTTGTGTGAAATTTGCCTCTAGATTTCTTAGGTCCTTATGTGGAAAGTACCCTTTTTATGATTGGGTTTCCTAGGTTCTTAAATTGCCTCTATATGCTCCATATGATGTTGTTAGCTTTCCTTTAATTGTTACGTGTTACATTGACCCTAAATTTCCTTAGTTGAAGTGATTGTCTTCCTTATTGTTTTGATACTTCTTAGTTGTGAGTTCCTCTATGACTTTGTGCAAATAGGTTACATGTCCAATTGTTGTGGTTGCCAGTGTAGTTATCACGTGCTTATTACATCTTGTTGTGTAGTTGAGATTTCATTGTGAAGTTAATTGTTGGTACAAGTTTGGTTATAGCTTATTCACTTGCCGGGACATATTTAATTCTTACTGTTGGTTCCCTTGCCGTGACGTGTTTATTATTTTTGTTGACTCCCTTACCCGGATATTGTTGTTTACTTATTATTCCCTTGCCGGGATTCTTTTATAAATAATGATGAGAAACATAAAATGGGAGCGGGTGGTACGCCTACCACAAGGTATATGAAATGGGAGCGGGTGGTACGCCTACCACAAAATGTATGAAATGGGAGCGGGTGGTACGCCTACAACAAGATATATGAAATGGGAGCGGGTGGTACGCCTACCATAAAATATATGAAAAGGGAGTGGGTGGTACGCCTTCCACAAGATAAGTGAAATAGGAGTGGGTGGTACGCCTACCACGACATAAACAAAATGAAAGTGAGATTCTGTGTTTGGTTTTCTTATCATTCTTAGTGATTGGATTTTGGTGTCGTGCACCTTCGGTTTGCTATGTTTAGTCGTTGTTATCATTTCAAATGTTTAAACTGTCAAATTCCTTTATTGTCGTGATCCTTGTGTTAGAACCCACAATTTTTTCAACACCTCGCTGTATTTATATATATAATTAATTATACGTTCCAATATTTCAAACTTCAATAATTGTTACATCCTTAATTCTACTAGTTTCTCAATTATATCCCTTTAAACCGTATGAGGTTGTATTTTACTTAAAGGAAATTCCTACTAAGTTTTAAGTTATCAACTCCCCAATTAAAGGTAATAATTCTTCCGATGTTGTATTATAAATTTAAAGGGCTATTTTTTTACTCGAATGATTTTTAAAAATAACTTCATCTTTTCTCGCTGATTTTTCCACGCTTGTTAGAAATTCAAATTTTATTTATATTATGTACATAGGAATTCTTGAACATCTTATATGCGTTTCTAAGGACATTCGGTATTGTGTATCATACGGATTTTGTTGTTAAGAGTGAGAAGGAAAATATGTGGGCACGAGGTGCCATTTGTGCTGAAAGTTCGAAAGTTGAGATTATGATATGAGGAATCGAGGATTGAAATGGTCGGGTTGTGTATTAAACATGATGTGATTGATTGAGTTGCCATTTTTTTCTTTAGTTGGATACATTCTTACTTGTCTCTATCTCTATTATATTAGTATTGAATTGTTTGGGTTATCTATTTTACGTGATTTCCGTTCATTGCTATCCGTGTTCTCCCTTCACTGTATATACTGTTTGTACTTGGATTTTCTCTCCATAGTTGCTATTACATCGTTATCTTTATCTTGATGTTTATTATCATATCCTGTTAATTTTAATTCACCAGTAGGTATCGTGACTGTTTATCGTCACTACCCCACCGAGGATAGTCTTTATACTTACTGGGCACCGCCATGGTGTGCTCATACTACACTTCTGTACATTTTTTGTGTTCAGATTCAGGAATTTTTCGATAGTAATTGTGTTGGTCGTTGCAGTGGAGACTCACGGTGACCTGCTGCTGCGTTCACAGGTCTCGAAGTCACCTTCATTTGTAAGTATTTCCATTTGCTCTTTTGTTTCGGGGCAGAGATGTATTATTTTGTGTAATTACTCTTAGATGGGCTTGTGACTTGCACCACCGGTCTTGGGAAATTTTGAATTATTCAGAGTTGGTTAGTTGAAAGTTAGAAAGCATCTATGTTATTTTAGTTTTTGTTAGGCTTACCTAGTTTGGAGACTAGGTGCCATCACGACTCTTTCGGAGGGATTTTTGGGCCGTGACATGTATCCAACGGGAAAATTGTATAAGTGTGACATGTTAGTCACTTGATTGTTAAATATTGAAACCAAGTATGGAGATTGTGGTACTATCGTTAATGTGAGATATAGATCCAGGAATTTTTTTATAGTCGTTGTGGGGGTCGTCGCAGTGGAGACTCACGGTGACCTGCTGATGCGTTCACAGGTCTCGGAGTCTCCTTTATTTGTAATTATTTCCATTTGCTCTTTTGTTTCGGGGCAAAGATGTATTATTTTGTGTAATTACTCTTAGATGGGCTTGTGATTTGTACCGCCGGTCTTGGAAAATTTTGAATTATTCAGAGTTGGTTAGTTGAAAGTTAGAAAGCATCTATGTTATTTTAGTTTTTGTTAGGCTTACCTAGTTTGGAGACTAGGTGCCATCACGACTCTTTCGGAGGGATTTTTGGTCCGTGACATGTATCCAACGGGAAAATTGTATAAGTGTGACATGTTTGTCACTTGATTGTTAAATATTGAAACCAAGTATGGAGATTATGGTACTATCGTTAGTGTGAGAGTTTATGTCTGGAAGGCGCTCTATTCCTTTAGTTGTGGACTATAGAAGTTTGTTTCCGATTGGATGGTTACTTGTGTGTGTCATGAATAGGGCTATTGTGGATCCTTGAAAGGTTGTTGGTCCAGTGTGGGATGATCAAAATTAGCTTGGGGTCCGTTGGGAGTCGAATGTGAATAAGTGCTCTACAGCAGGCCAGATATGTTCATTCAGTGTAGCATTGCTTACGGAGGATTCTTCGGGCGTTAGATGTTATTCTTGTCGTCAACTATTCCATGGAATAATCTATTGTGCCGTGTGGGTTGTGGGACACCTTTATTATTCGCACATGTGTTGTGATCTCGTGTAGCTTGTGGTGTTTTATGAGCAAGATGGCTCTCGAAATGCAGGTCAT
>MU785847.1:31027-77792 GCA_026770625.1 Nicotiana glauca
AAAAGCATGTTGTACGTGGATTAATTGTGAACCCATTGGTAGCTTGAATTGCTTAACTCACATCGAATTAGTAAGTAAATTTCTAAAAGGATTAAACTTCATTTCTTAAATTGTTAAAGGAGAATTGGTTTTATTTGAACAAATATTCCCCGATAAGTTCTTATTTGACTGATTGAGCATGCGTATTATGTGTGCCTGCGTCGCATGGATGATTCGCGAGCAGGATATGTGTTTGTTTATGGAATGGGCCGAACGCCTCGGTGAGAATAGATGCATCTATGGTTCATGCCGCTCAACCCTCTGCAGTACTCAATTTACATTTCTGTTGGAGCGGGCCGTCGACCTCGGCATGATTTGCGCATGTCTGGGCTGTTGTCTTGAACTTCATTAAGTTATTATTGCCCTTTTGTGGCTTAAAAATATTTGGATTATATGTAAAGAGAAACTCTGGAAATTTACCTATGAAGGAATTACGTGTTTACTTGTTTCCTCTAGCTGGATTAGAATCATGTTTATAAAATAAATCCACTGTTTGGTATGGATATATTAAGGATGAACAATTGTTGGACCATTAGAGAATGTCAATGTTGGCCATCTTGTCTCTACCCCTTCGGGATTAGGTGGGATACTCACTGAGTACTTATTGATTACGTACTCATACTACACTTCTGTGCATTTCTGTTGCACAGGTACATATACCTCTAGCAGCCTATTGGGCATAGCAGCACGGGCGACTCTATGACTAGGTGAGCTGCGTTGTTCGAGATGACATGCATCCAGTGTAGTTACTTTCAGCATTTTATTATTTATTCCATGTCCCCTGTATTTCGGACAGATGTTGTATTTTACTTTCCTTATCGATATTTTCTCATGTACTTGTGACACCGGGTTTCTGGGATGGGTTTCAACGGATTTGTACTAATTGTTATTATTTAAATTTAAATTCAAGTGGTGAACTTTTATTTATGATAGTGGAAGGAAAAACCTTAGATTTTCAAAAGTATTAAAAGAGGAATTTATTGATAATTTAGTTGATTGGCCTAACAGAGGTGTCCGGCGCCACCACGACCCTTAGTAGATTTTGGGTCGTGAAAAAATATGTAAAAATCTCTAAAAAGATATAGTAGTATTTAAAATTGAATATGTTAAATTAAGATAAGTGAAGTCCACAAAAGTCAAAGATTTGTAAGGAGAAATCACTATTTCACTTGACATACACCTTCGAATCAAGATTTCAATATTTTACTTGAAACTAAAATACTATTTACAAATAATTATAGCTTAACTAATATTTGTAAATATTAAAACTCAGTGTTCAACCCAGGGCCGACCAGATCCTAAAGCAACTGAAGCATTTGCTTTAGGCTCCAAAAATTTAAGGGCCCCAAAAATACTATTTTTTTTATATTTATTGTAATAACCCGACCGGTCGTTTTGAGCTCTAGAGCGTCAATCAATAGTTTGAGGCCATGAACAACTTCACTTTAGGTATTATGACTCGTACGCATGGTCGGAACTGATATTCGGGAAGTTCGGAGTCGATTTGGAAAGAGAATTCTTATTTCGGAAGCTTTAAGTTGGAAGAATTGACTAAGTTGTGATTTTCTAGTAAACGACCTCGAAATCGGGATTTGAAGGTTCCAACAAGTTCGTATGATGATTTTGGACTTGGGCGTATGTCTAGATTGGGTTCTGGATGACCTGAGAGCGTTTCGGCGCCTATTGTGAAAGTTGGCATTTTGGAAGAACTTCATAAATTTGGGTCAAAGTGCATTTCAATGTTATCGATGTCCGTTAGGAATCCTAAGTCTGAGAATAGCTCCTTATGGTGATTCTAGTATTGGGAGCGTGTCTAGAAGTGGATTCGGAGGTCCGAAGGTCATTTTGGAGTCATTTGGTGAAAGTTAGAAATTTGAAGGTTTTTGAGAAGTTTGACCGGAAGTGGAATTTTTGATATCGTGGTCGGATTCAAATTCCGAAAGTCGGAGTAGGTCCGTAATATCGATGTGATTTGTGTATAAAATTTGAGGTCAATCGGACGTGATTTGATAGATTTCAGCATCGAATGTAGAAGTTTAAAGTTTTAAAGTTCATAAGCTTGAATTGAGTTGCGATTTGTTATTTCGATGTTGTTTGATGTGATTTGAAGGCTCGATTAAGTTTGTAATGTGTTTTGGGACGTGTTTCTATAATTGGTTGAGGTCCTGAGGGCCTCGCGTGCAATCCGGATGATAAACGGATCTAGTTTGGACTTGGAAGAAAGGTTGGAGCAGGTACCTTCTGGTGTAACCGCACCTGCGAGGTTTGGGCCGCAGGTGTGGAGCCGCAAAAGCGGCCATGAGGGTCGCAGAAGCGGCTTTGGCTGGGGAAGGCTGGGACCGCAGATGCGGTCGAGTTCTGTAGAAGCGGGACCGCACCTGCGCACGTGGAATCGCAGAAGCGAAGGTGTAGAAGCACCGTTAGGGACCACAGATGCGAGGTTGAGTGGCCTGATGGAGGGCCGCAGAACCGGTATTCTTGGATGCACATGCGGAACCGCAGAAGCGGTCAAGTGACCACAGGTGCGGAATGTTGCTGGGCAGTGAGTGTTTACAAAAACGGACTTGGCCCATTTTTCTCCCATCTTCATTTGGTTTGAGAGATTTTGGAGAGCTTCAAGGGGAGATTTTCTTCAAGCATCTCAAGTTAAGTGATCCCCACTCATTATAAGTTAAATGCATGGTTTGTATAAGGATTTAAAAATAGAAATTAGTAGAAATTGTGGGATTTTGGGTAGAAAACCTAGAATTTGGTAATTTAGATTTTTGACCACGCATTTGGGCATGGAATTTGAGAATAAATTATATATTTGAGTTTGTGAGGTTATTGGTAAAGTTTATCTTCGAAATTTTTGAAATCCGGGCATGTGGTCCTTAAGGTGATTTTATCAACTTTTCGAGTGGAATTGAGAAAGTGCTTAAATAAAATTGTTGTGAGTATATTTTTATGGATTTGCTCATTTATTGACTAATTTTGGAGTGTTAGGCATCGGTTTGAGTTGTCGGAAGGGCTTGGAGCCGATTATGGAATTTCGGAGCGATTCGGAGCGAGGTAAGTCTCCTTTCTAACCTTATAAGAGTGAATTTACCCCATAGGTAAAATAATTCAATATGTGCTTCTACTTGTGGGGGCTATGTATGCACGAGGTGAAAAGAGTCCGTGCATAGCTACTATTATGCTTATGTTCGGGTAGTCTAGGGCCCAAATCATGTTATATTTGCGATGCTTGCATCCTATTTTTTAATTTAACCGCATAAAACATATTGGAACTTGATAAAGGAATTTCAAAAGGTTAAACTTCACCTATTTGGGTTTTGGACGGGTCACTTGATCGTTAATGATAACTGATATTTCTTTAGACATCAAACCTAAATAAATCCTTGATTTGGTTGTTTGAATGTGTTTTATCTTTTGTGGAACGGGACAAATGCCTCGTCAGATTAAATAGATGCATCTATGGTTCGTGTCCTTCGACCCTCCGGTAGTGCACAGTTTAAATATTATATTGGATCGGGCCGTACGACCTCGACATGATTTGCGCATGACTTAATAGATTATTTTGGAATTATTGATAGTTTATGTGGCCTCACTGGCCAGAAATATGAATTATTAAAAGATGAAAATAATTTTGGAAATCTCCTATTAACAAAAGAATTGTTTACCTGCTTCATGTTATTGAGTTTACAGTCGCCTTATAAAATTAATAATTTATCATATTATCGGTATATTATCGTTGGCCATAGTAAGTGTCGGAGACGACTTCTCGTCACTACTTCTTCAAGATTAGACCAGATACTCATTGAGTACGCGTTGTTTTCATACTCATACTACACTTGCTATAATTTTATTGTACAGGCACATGTATGTCTAGTGGCCTTGTGGGCGCAACAACGTGGTTGATATGGGGACTTAGGTGAGCTACATCTTATGAGACAATCCGCAACCAACAGAGTCTCCTTCAGAATACTTGTATTTTTTTTTCTGTTCAAATTTTGTATTTTGGACAGTTATTATATTTTATCTTATTTTTTAGTAAATGCTTATGCGCGTGTGGCACCGGGATCTGGGATGATTATGGGGTATTCAGTACTGCAATTGGAAACATTATTATTATTCTGTAAAGTTCATCTTTTACTAGTTAAGTTGAAGAAAATTTATGATTTAAAAAATATAAAAAATGAGAATTTACTTAACTATTTAATGTTGGCTTGCCTAACAATGGTGTCCGGCATCATCACGACCTTTAACGAATTTTGGGTCGACAACATGGTGTCAGAGTACTAGGTTCACTTAGGTCTAACGAGTCATGAGTGTTGACACCCAATTTTTCTCTGCATATTTTCATGCAAAATGCTTTCAAAATAGCATATATATGCATATATAAGTATGCCCAAGTGTTTTAGTATTTTTTTTTCATTTTTTAAAGATTTTTTAAATCAATTTATTATACATTTTAGCAGTATAAAAACTAATAATTATTCCCAGAATTATCATCTTTGGTAAATAACTTATTTTATTCTCATATTTATTCCAAAATATAGCTAGAAGTAATTTTTATACATTTTTACAAATGTAATTGGTATTTTAAAAATCAAATTACATATAATTGCAACTTTAGCCTATTTTGAGAATTAATAGCATTTTATAATTATGAAATTTGTTCCAATATTTTTAAATTAATATTTATATATTATTAAGTGACTCAGTACCTTTAATTTATTTTTGAAGTCATTTTTACTATTTTTATAAAATAAAAAGGGAACAGCTGGCTATTTAAAACCTAACGTCATTTGCATTTCAATTATAGCCAAATTGATCCCCTAATTAACCTAATTTCGGACCAGTCCAAACCCTAAAAAATAACTCGACCCCTAACCTGTTAGTACAACCCACCCGATCTTTCTTTTAATCTAGGTCGTTGATCGTTTTGATCAACGACCACGATTGACCCTTACCTTTTTTAATCCCCCAAACCCCATAACCCTAACTCATTTCCTCCAAAGACGCGGCCTTGAAACCCCATCGTCTGTTAAACTCTCTCAAATGTTCTTGAAACCCTAATTGCCTTCTACCATTTTCAACCTCCAACTCACCGGAATCTATCGTTTCTCAGGCCATAGATGGCCTATACTCACCCACTCTGCTCTTGAACACTTGGTGTTCAAAGTTTCGATGTTTGACCTCGATGGTGTCCGTTCAGATCTTCTCCGATTCAAGGTTCTATGGCTTTTCCGGCTTGGCTCCGCCGTATCCAAAGCATTTCGAGCCTGGTTTTGACTCATCCGACTTAGATCAGACCTTTTCCAAGCCTTTCTCGTTTTAGGGTTCCTCTGAAACCCTAGCTATTCGAGGTTTCTCAAATTGTTTTCTTAAATCTATTCTATATCCGTGCTCTACTTGAGTTTTGAAAACTTTTTCCCAATTGTTTCTATCAAAATTACTTCTCTCCGACTTAGGGATTCTGAAAAAGTTCAAAATATTTCTCCGACTTTTCTTTTCCTTTTTCTTTGTGTATATTTTTCACACATGTGCTTCTACTGCTTTCTTGTGTTTTTTGCTACTATATATGTTCTTCTGTGCCTTGTCTCTCCACTGTGTTCCTACACCATGCTCGCATGTTCATCCTGTTGTGTTTTGCTATATGTCTTTGATATACTTTTCTGATATTTTTGTTCTCCTACTGCATATATTTCCTACTGAGTTCTTAAGTTCTTTGTCTGCCTTTTACTGGGCCTTGTTTGAGTTCCTTTTAAGCATGTTTCTTCTACTGTTTCCTAAAATGTTATGCTACCTCTCTTCTTAACTTGTTTAAGTCCCAGGTTTTTTCTTAAACATGTTCCTTCTACCCTCACTATGCTTCAAATTAGTTTCTTTACTCTGTTTTCTTCGAACTTGCTGTTGTATCTGTTTGTTTTCTCATGAGTCTCTGAAAGAGATCTCTGAGCATGTTTCAATCACTTGCCTCATCGTCACTGTATCTGATTCGAAATGGAAACCCTAGAATTTAGGGGGTTTTCCTTGTGTTTGGACTAGGGTTCTATTGTGGAACCCTCGACTCTTTTAGACTAATTCTGAGTCTATGAACTAAGTTTTAATCTCTATGTTTACGACTCTGAACTTTTAAATTCTTCTACTGATTAGCACAATAGTTCTTCGTGCTTAAATGTGGCTGTATGTTTTTAAATATGTGATGAATCCTTTCTTCCAAAAAAGTTTTAAACTTTTGATTGATTTAGACTCCTATTTTAAGTTTAATTGATTAGTATTGATTTTCCTTAGGTCGAGATTTTTCCCATCTTCCTGACCTGGTTCATTCGCATGAAATCTTCAATTGCTGATTTTACTCGCTTTTGATTGATTGCCTTTCCTTATTTTGCACAAACCGTGTGCTATCAAAGTTTTTCCTTAAATAAATCTCTATGTATTTACCCTTCTTATACTGCTTTGGAAAAGTGTCTGATCAACTTCTTGCCTTAATTATTTTACCCGTTTGACATCCGAATCCCTTAATCAAAGGGAAACATTTTATAATTGATTTTTCAAATTATTCTCCTACCTATTTCTGCTTGCTTTCTACACTATAAATACATTACCTTCTTTAACACATTATACACGGTTGATACGGCCAACTTTCAATCACACACTCTCAATTCAACACTTTTACACTACTCAATCTCATAGTTCTCTTCTAAAAGTGTTCTGACTGCTTGCTTGTACTTTGGCTTCACAAGATTACTGCTTTCTTTTTTTGTTTCCCTGAAATTGGTATGTTCTAGTTTGGGTTTTAGCCTCATCCCAATGTGTTTACTTTACAACTTCTACACCCCTGTCTTCTTTACTGCCTTTGTTTAATGTTAATTAGCTTGTCAATCCCTTTGCATATGTTTCTACTGTGAATCACTACACCCCTGTCTGCTTTACTACCTATGTTTAATGTTAATTACCAAGTTAAATTCTTTGCATATGTTTCTACTGCGAATCCCTGCACCCCTGTCCCCTTTCTATGTATTTGAGTTGAAGTTTAGAATATGGCAACATCCAAATTGTTGCTCATGTTTGGACTTGATCCCTTAGGGGATCCTAACTCCCAAACAATGTGGCTAATAGGCTGTTTGGGGTGTGCCAGCACTTCCAATTGCTAGGTATGACCACCAGCCTATCCTTGCTTTTACCCTAGAATCCCTTCTCTGCACTTGCACTCATTCCTAGTTTCTAAGTTCTGCCCCCCTCCTGTGAGCCTTACCTTGGGACCTTGAGCTCCATCTGAACTTAGACACTTGAGGGCTGGCTCTTCCACACTACACTATGAATCAATCTTGTATTTGGTGTAAGCACTACCCGGAGTCCATAAGGCTCTTGGAAACTTTGACACACCCATATGAGAAAGTCTTTGGCTTTTGGTCTTTGGAGTTGGTTTACTTCATGCTTCAGGCTGGAAACCTGAATCAGGCTCTCCTTGGTTGTAAATTTTTTAGTTTCTCTGATGTAATTTTAGCTTTTCTTATTTATTCTGGGCTGTAATCACTTGTAATAACTATTGGGGCTTTTGGTGAAAAGGGGAGGGTAAATCATGCATGCGAAAAGGGGTAGATATCATGTTCATAGGTGATTATTATACTTCTGCACTTATATCCTGCTTTCAACTTTCGTTTCTGTATTGCATATAAATACCATGTCTATAGGTTATGTATTTCATATATTGAAACCATGTCTATAGGTTATGCATTTCATATAGAAACCATGTCTGTAGGTTCTGCATTTCATATAGAAACCATGTCTATAGGTTCTGCATTTATGCATTATATAGAGACCATGTCTATAAGTCATCTCTGAAATGCTGCATATCATATATATAATATGCGTATAGGACTTCCTGAATTTTGCATCTGCATCTATCACTAGGAAAACCTGTTTATAGGTTAAATAACTAACAACTTTTAGATACCATGCCCATAGGACTTCTACATTCTTGTTTCGCTTGTAAAAATGTTTTCAAATCAATAGCACCTAAAAAGCATGCCTATAGGAGCTATCAACTAAAATCTGAATCGCCCATTTGCTTATAAGTCTAAAAATTAATAGTAACAACAACGGCTGTAGAATTTATACTCATGTAATTGACAGTTTCTTTTCCTAAATCAGCATACTTCTTTTCTGAACTAATAGAGATCATGCCTATAGGTTTCGTTTAACACTTAGGCAAGCCATAGGATAACTTATAAATTGAATCAGATTCTTATTAACTACAACCAGCAGGCACGCCTGATTTGGGATTCTTATCTGAAATATGTAATAGATCAGTCTGCCACATCTTTTAAATTTAAACAGACCCTAATCAGTACGTGTAAAGACATGCTAAACTATATGCTTCTCTTTATTTTTGAGAAGGTTTATTTAGGCCTTTCTATCTGTTATGTGCCTCTCCCCCATATTTGCAACGTATGTGTTTTGATTTTTGCCTTAGAATTTTGTCCTTTGAAACTATAAAATTCTCACATCCCTTCTCTTTAGGATTAGTAATCCCAAATACCTCCGGGGCTAATAGGATTGGGGCGGGTAGTAGCATGCAATAGGAAAACAAGACCATTCGACATTTAATACCTTAACGAGGTGGGAAAGGGTAGATATGGATATGATGACCACGCGATAACACCACGTATATAAACGGTTACTGGGTGTTGTGTGGGGTGATCCATATTATTTATAAACCTAGGACCCCCTTCCCCCTTCCCTGTTTATTTTCAGAATTTTAAAAACTGCTCAACTTTCAGCTTTCTTTAACTTCTTTTACTTTAATTGCTTGCAACAATTATGTGAAAATCCCTTCCCTTTACTTGTTATTTTCAGAACTTCAAAACTACTTTTTTCCCAAACTTCAGCTTCTTTAACTTCTTTTATTTTAATTTCTTGCAACCATTATGTGAAAATTACCTTGTATTTGTAATTCTTGCTTGTTTACTTGTCATTTGCACTTAAAGTCACAATTATAGCATGGCAGGGAACCACACTAGTGGATCTCGAGGGGTGCCTAACACCTTCCCCTCGAGATAATTTCAAGACCTTACCCATTCTCTGGTTTTCTAAATCAAAATTCTTCTTAGTGTCCTAATGCACTTAATCATTAGGTGGCGACTCTCCAATTCAAACCCAATTCCCAAAAGGAAAAGAGTTGTCCGCCCAAATGTCATAAACCCGATTTCGCGAGAAAAAGGGGGCATCGACAGCATCGCGACTCTGCTGGGGATTTCTTTAAGGCTTTTACCATTTCGTGCTATTTCTGACTTTATGCTTCTTTATATGTCTTTACTTGTTTAAATGACTTTAAGTATTTATTCCTTCTTCTACTACGAAACTAATTAGGCTCTTTGTTTCTTTTCTTTATTTCTCTTAATGCCTTCCTTTAACGCTGTCCTTTAATGCTGTTCTAAATTATGAGAAACTGTTGTAATTATTACTTTATGAACGTGCAAATACGTGACAACTTGTTAATTATTGTAACCGCATATTCAACATCATATTCCACTCGTGCCAAACAAAATACCATAGCAACGCTTATAATGAGTGGTTGTGCCATTCCAATATTATCACCCCCTAAATCCGGCAAAGACATATTTGCGGTAAAACCAGTCGATCAACAGTGTAGTTGACGGTTCTGTGCCTTTCCTTCTTGAGTTGTCCGTTCAAGGGTACCAATATAAAACCCCATAGAAACCATTTCTCCTTAAATTATGCATGCATCACTGTCAAACCTAGCCGAGTTAGTTATGTTGTCCGCATAATGACTCTTTAAGATAGCCTTGTCCAAAGTCCACTAGGTTTCCCCAAAACCCAAATGGATGCTACCACATTTTGTGTATTTATTTGGAGAACTAAATGCTTGTTATACCAATTGTTGATATTAAACAATCGAGTCTGGTAGGGATAATGGCCTAACCTTTTGTCTTGCAGAAAATGAGGCACGAAGTCCCCAGATTTGGCATGGTCACCAATATCCACCCCAAATTGCTAAACTGGTGGGGAGATCTTCATTCCAGCGATCAGGCTCTTGTCAGGAAGTATCTAGGAAACCTACCTTCTCTCTTAGAAATTCAACCTGCCAATAAAATCGTAGAAGCTACCACTCTATTATGGGATTGTGATAGGTCGGTATTCCGCTTTGGAGACATTGAGATGATACCTTTGCTTGAGGAAATAAGAGGACTGGCTGGAATACCGTGGGAAACTCTGGGTTAGTTGATGCAAAAAAATTGCAAGGGTAGAGGTTTTCTCAAAATGATGGGTCTAAAGAAGAATCCCGACTTGACATGTTTGAAGGAGTTGTACATTCACTTTGACTATTTGTACGAAAGGTACGGTCACATCAAATCTTACCGTACTTATCCTGACGAGTTCGCCCTTACATCATTAGGGCATATCCATCGAATGGTCTTTGTCTTCATGTTCTATTTCTTGGGGAATACCGACCTTACAGAACATGCCCAATGCCGAAATATGTGGCACTGCAAAATTGGCTTGGGAAAGGAAACCATCGAACCAGATCGCTTCCATGCTGGTTGTACCCCACACTATTCAGGCTGGCTGGAGGACAATCACTACGGTTTGGGTCAACCTGGATTTGTTCGTGGTCATAAAATCATCGATGAAAAGGTTGAAGCACAAGTAAAGTACAACCAACTGCACAAGAGGATAAGGGAATGTGAAAATGAGCATCGTGAAATACAAGAAGCCAATCAAAAGCTAATTGAAGAATGGAAGGATATGGCTGTCAGTGCTAACAAATGACTGATCTGCTTGGAGCGGGATATAGTGGAACTGGAAAAGAAGTTTCTGAAGAGGGTCGAAGACTGCCGAATTGCTGAAGGAAATGAAGGAGAACATCTGGCCAGAGCTTACCTGCTGCTAGGACTGCGCGAGCTGGGAGAGCTGTTCGAGGGAGCTAACCCTGCCGAGTATGGGGAAGGTCCTTCTGGGACCAAATAGATAGGATTTTTTCCTTTTTTTTGCTTCGAGAAATATAATAAGGCCTATGGCCACTAGTGACATTTTACTTCTTGCTATTTAGTGTCATTTTGGGATTTGTCTACCTTTCTATCAATAAAATGAGGCATTTAGCATTCTAAGTTCTCCAAATTCACTTGTCTCTAGGCCTACCTAGGGCACAACAAGGTCCCCAACACTAGGACACGCTTGATATTTCCTGCACTATGTGTTTAAATATTGCAACATCTTTTCCTATAATCCTTACTGACTTGTCACCTTTTGTTTTACTTTTTGTTTATTCCCCTCCCCAAAGGTTAGTTCGTGAACTCTGGCAACATCATCATACTTTACAAGATCCAGGGGACCTCCACCTACTCCTCCTCCCAGTCCTGTCAGGCACAAAAGCAAAAGAAAAATGGAAGATTCAAACAACTCAGCTGAACGGGTAGAGGTCACTCGTGGTGCTATGGTCCCCAAGGAAAATGCCTCCCAGATAGAACAAAAACTACTGAAATTCCAAGAAGAGCTTGATCAAGTTCGAAATTTGGCAAGTCTGTCATTTTCATTCACCACTCCAGAAGCTAGCTTCCCAAATACTCAAAATCCTATACCTCCACAAAACATCTCAAAGCAACCCGTTCCTCACCACCATTGTAATACTTGCCACACTTCCAACAACACTCCACTGCTCATCCCCGAACCATCGAACTCCACAAATGACCACTGTCACACCCAACAAAATACTATCATCTACGTGGAGACTGTGCCACACTTCACCCAGCCCATTTCAAGCATACCCGAGTCCGATGATAAGGACTTGCTCATAGAAATCTGGCCGAAGAGCTTAAGAAGTTGACCAGTAGAATTCAAGGCATTGAAGGAAGTAAGGGAATTGAGGGGCTAAACTATAAAGATCTATGCATACAGCCCGATGTCGAACTGCCAGAGGGGTACAAACCTCCCAAGTTCGAAATGTTTGATGGTACAGGGGATCTAAAGGTTCACTTGAGGACATACTGCGAGAAGTTGGTCAGAGTAGGAAAAGATGAGAAGATCCACATGAAGCTTTTCATAAGGAGCTTGAAAGGAGATGCTCTGTCATGGTACATTAGCCAAGACCCAAAGAAGTGGTCGAACTGGGTAAGTATGGCATCCGACTTCATGGACAAATTCAGGTTCAATATGGAAAATGCACCGGATGTGTTTTACATTAAAAATTTAGAGAAGAAAACCACAAAAACATTCCGCAAGTATGCCACTCGTTAGAGATTATAGGCTGCTAAGGTCCGAGCTGCTTTAGGGGAGGAACAAATGAACAAGTTCTTCGTCCGAGCTCAGGATCTGCAATACTATGAAAGACTGATGTTGATCGAAAACCACAAATTTTCTGACATCATCAAGCTAGGAGAAAGGATTGAGGAAGGTATCAAAAGTGGTATGGTTATGAACTTTAAAGCTTTACAAGCCACCAACAAGGATCTACAGTCTGGTGGTACGTCCAAGAAGAGGGACGTAGGTACCATAATGTTTTATAGAGAACCAAATCACATGTCAAATACCAAACTTACCCAATACCTCCACTTACATATCAGCCCACTTCGAATTTCCAAACACCCGCACCTTCCTACCAAACCCCACCGCCTACCTATCAATCGCCTCCACCTCCTACATACCAAACTGCTTCACCCAGATATTCCCAGCCCGCACATGTCTACCAAGCCTACAACACTCAATAATCCCACTATCAATCACCTCCGTCTCATCAAAACTTTCCTAGACCCCGACCAAATTTTGGCTGCAGACCTCCCAAACAATATACTACCATTGTTGAACCAATCGACTAACTATATGAAAGACTCAAAGCTGCTGGTTATGTCACCCCTATCCCTACTATAACCCGTGAAAACCCTTCCCAAAGGGTCAACCCAAATAAAATCTATGCATACCATTTTGGCATGAAAGAGAACACCATTGATGAATGCCGCTCCCTGAAGGATAAGATCCAGGCTTTGATTGATAACAAGATCATCGTGGCAAAGGAGCCAGCCCTGATTATCCGCAATAACCCTCTACCAGACCACAAGGGTGGAGGTGTTCATATGATTGAAATAGAGGATTATTGGGATCCCAAAATATCAATCGGTTTGATCACAGAATGAGATGATCCAAAAAAACCAACAGTCACCCTTAATCTGATTGTAGTCCAGATTCCGCCTTCTGAAGATGCCGAGGTGAACATGTCCGTACCACTTGAGTTTGAAACACCAGCTTCTACAAAGATGCCAACACCGATTGAGGTCGAGTTTGTGTCCCCAAAGGCGCTTGTACCATTTGAAGTTGCTGTATTACCTTCCAAAGCAAGGTTTCTCATTCCGGTATCAATGATAACCGTAACACCATTCCACACAAAAGCCATACCATGCCAAGGCAAGAAGGAAGGGGAAAGCCATGTTCGGGAAAGCAGTTGCAGCATAGGGTATTACAAGAACCGGCATAGTTTTACCCCAGAACACATGATTGAGTCGAGTAAGCAGACCTCTGGTCGACAAGCCATCATTGAAATCAGGCCCAATGATCTCTGGATAAATATACATGGGAAGGAATACTCAGTCATTGATCAGCTGAACAAAACACCAATGTAAATTTCTATCCTTGATTTTCTACAAAGTTCTGATACACACAAGAATGCCTTGTTAAGAGTGCTGAGTGAGGCATATGTACAGAGCAACATCGCTGGAGGAGAAAGGGAAAACATGGTAGTTCAGGTATTGGAGAGCCACAAAATCACTTCCACGAAGATGAGCTGCCACCGGAGGGATTGAATCACAACAAGGCATTGCACATCATCGTGCAGTGTGAAGATTATTTTATCACCCGGATCCTGGCCGATGGGGTGTCCAGTCTCAACATTTGTTCGCTGGTGACACTCAGGACATTGGGGAAAGGGCTGCATGAAATCAAGGACAGGGCCATCAACGTTAAGGCTTTCGACGGGTCTCAAAGGTCTACTATTAGGGAAATTAGCTTGTGTTTTTAAATGGGGCCTACTTGGTTTGATGTTCATTTGAAAGTGATAGACGTGCCGGCATCTTGAAATATGTTGTTGAGATGACCATGGATTCATGCCGCCGGGGCCGTGGCATCAACTCTATATCAGGAAGTGAAGTTTGAGTGGAATCACCAGGAGGTGATCATTCATGGAGACAGTAGCAATCCCATATATAGATGCCAGAACCTCCCTGCAATTGTAGAAAGGAAAAGGATAGGTGGGAAAACTTATCACCACATCGAACGAGTCAACGCCATCGATAAGGATAAGTGGTAGGACAACAAAATTGAAAGCATATTGAACTGGAGTAGGTATGAACCTGGTAAGGGACTTGGCAATAATCTTCAAGGAATTGCTAAGCCTATCAAGCTCAAGAAACACGGCACCACCTTCAGATTGGGATATGAATATACCTGGAGAGAATTCAAGGAATAGTCACCACTGTGGCACGGTCCTTACTATCCATTGGACAGTCGATACCTCGTTTGGAGCAGACCTTCGAGCTGGCCGGGGTTATCTACTAGTCAGAAGATGAGGAAGCACTAGCAACAATGAGGAACTTGTTCCTAGAAGATGATGATATGGATTGCTGTGTTATTTTTGAGGAGAAGGGGGATAAAGGCCCTTCCATACAGGCAGTAAGCGGAGGAGCATGGCTTAACAACTGGACCGTCAGAACCATCAGAGCCTGGCATGCCTCGGGGTAGCAAGACTGAACAAGCACCATGCACTATTTTATTCTACTAGTTTTCTTTCCTTTCACATTTTTGTTTTTGCAAGAAAGAGCTCCAATGTTCAAAAACATTTATGGAATTTATCAAAAGCACATCAGTTTTCTTATAAATCTTACTCTTATTATTTTCTCTCATTACTTTACTTATACATCATTACTATTACTTATCTTGATGAACCGATGAGTTTGACATGCAACAAGACAACGCAACAAACGAACATAGATTCGGAGGAAGATGATATACCGGAAGAGATTGTTAAGGAAGTTGAGAATTTTAAAAATAGTCCAAGTCCAACTTGGATGAAACTGAGATTTTTAACTTGGGATATGCGGAAAATGTCAAAAAAACACGAATTAGCATTCACTTGTCACAGTCAGAAAAGAGAGAATATACGAAGTTTCTAAGAGAGTATGAGGACAAATTTGCCTGGTCGTACGAAGACATGACTTGTCTGAGCACATCCATTGTGGCTCACAAATTGTCGATTGATATGGCCTGTCTGCCAGTAAAATAGAAGCTCAGAAAATTCAAGCCAGATATGAGTTTGAAAATCAAGGAAGAGGTCACTAAGCGGGTCAAAGCTAAGGTTCTCAGGGTAGTAGAGTATCTGACATGGTTAGCCAACATTATGCCAGTACCGAAGAAGGATGGGAAGGTTAGAGTCTATGTCGACTACCGGGATCTCAACCGAGCCAGTCCAAAAGATGACTTCCCCTTGCCGAATATATACATCCTGATTGACAATTGCGCCAAGCATGAGCTGTAGTCATTTGTGAATTGTTTTGCTTGGTACCATCAGATATGGATGGATGAAGAAAATGTTGAGAAAATAGATTTCATTACGCCGTGGGAGATGTATTGCTACAAAATGATGCAGTTTGGGTTAAAGAATGCAGGGGCCACCTACATGAGGGCCATGACCACTATTTTCCATGACATGATACACAAGGAGATCAAAGTGTATGTAGACAATGTCATCATAAAGTCCAAGAAAGCCACTGATCACATGGAAGACTTGAGGAAATTCTTCAATAGATTGAGAAGTTACAACCTGAAATTAAATCCCACAAAATGTGCATTCGGGGTTCCAGCTGGAAAATTGCTTGGGTTCATCGTGAGTCGCTGAGGGATAGAATTGGATCCATTAAAGGTAAAAGCTATTCAAGGATTGCCACTGCCAAAGAACAATAAAAAGGTAATGAGTTTCTTGGGGAGACTTAACTACATCAGCCGGTTCATAATATAATCTACTGTCATATGTGAGCCAATCTTTAAGATGTTGAAAAAGGATGCCTCTACCAAATGGAACGATGAATGCCAAAAGGTCTTTGATATAATCAAGGAGTACTTGTCAACACCGCCAGTTTTGGTCCCGCCCGAGCCAGGTAGACACCTAATACTCTACCTTGTAGTATTGGATGGAGAATTCGGATGTGTTATGGGGCAACATGATGAAATGAAGAGGAAAGAGCAGGATATCTATTATCTCAGTAAGAAGTTCACCCTATATGAGGCCTGGTATTCTCTGTTGGAACGCACCTGTTGTGCTCTGACTTGGGTAGCTCAGAAGTTGAGGCACTATTCTGTGCTTATACTACATATCTCATATCAAGGATGGATCCTTTGAAGTACATCTTCCAGAAGACCATGCCCACTGGCAAGCTAGACAAGTGGAAAATCTCATTGAGTGCATTTGACATTGTCTACGTGACTCAGAAAGCAATCAAGGGACAAGCACTAGCAGATCTCATTGCGAAAAATCCTGTGGACGGAGAATACGAACCCCTAAAGACATATTTTCCTAACGAGGAGTTATCATTTGTAGGAGAAGACATTGCAGAATCCTATGATATTTGGAGGATGTTTTTTGGTAGAGCAGCAAATTTCAAAGGAGTTAGCATAGGAGCAGTCCTAGTGTCAGAAGTTGGCTAGCATTATCTGGTATACACCAAGCTCAAGTTCCCCTGCACTAACAATATGGCCGAGTACGACGCCAGCATCTTAGGGTTCAAGATGGCCACTGACATGAACATCCAAGAGTTGCTAGTGATTTGGGATTCCGGCTTACTTATACACCAGGTCCGAGCAGAATGGGCAACCAAGAACTCCAAGATACTCCCATACCTGTATCATGTACAAGAGTTGAGGAAGAGGTTCACAAAGACGAAATTCCAACATGTTCCCAGAATCCAGAATGAGTTCGCCGATGCATTAGTTACCTATCATCTATGATACAACATCCAGGTATGAACTTCATCGACCCTATTCCTGTGAAGATCTATAATAAGCCATCGTACTGTGCTCATGTCGAAGAAGAAGCAGACGGAAAGCCTTGGTTTCATGACATCAAGGAATATTTGGCAAAAGAAGAATACCCAAAGCTTGCACATACTACTCAGAAGCGCACGCTTTGAAGATTGTCCAATAATTTCCTTCATAGTGGAGGAATCCTGTATAGGAGGACTCCAGATTTGGGATTACTAAGGTGTGTTGACATGAAGGAAGCATCTAATCTGCTAGAGGAAATTCATGCCGGGACCTGTGGTCCACATATGAATGGTTTTGTCTTGGCCAAGAAGATACTCCAGGCAGGTTATTTTTGGATGACAATGGAGACGGACTGCATCCAATATGTCTGAAAATACCACCGCTGTCAGGTACATGAAGACATGATAAAAGTGCCACCAAATGAGCTTAATGCAACGTGCTCGCCATGGCTGTTTGCCGCATGGGGAATGGATGTTATCGGACCAATCAAACCTGCCGTATCAAACGGGCAAAGGTTTATCCTACTGGCAATTAACTATTTTACCAAATTGGTTGAAGCAGCATCTTACAGAGCAGTGACCAAGAAAGTCATGGTAGACTTTGTCCGCGACCATATCATTTGTTGGTTCAGAATTCCAGAGTCAATCATTACTGATAACGGCTCCAACCTCAACAGTGATTTGATGAAATCCATGTGTGAAACGTTCAAGATCAAGCACGAGAATTCTACTGCTTACTGACCTCGGATCAACTGAGCCGTAGAAGCTGCCAACAAGAATATCAAGAAGATACTAAGGAAAATGATAGATAAGCATAAGCAGTTGTATGAGAAGTTATCATTTGCTTTATTGGGGTACTGCACCACAGTCCGCACATCAACCGGGGCAACTCCCTACATGCTGGTTTACGGTACAGAATTGATCATTCTTGCCGAGGTAGAAATTCCATCCCTAAGGAACATATAGGAAGCAGAACTCGATGATGCAGAGTGGGTAAAAAGTCGTTACAAGCAGTTGGCTCTTATAGATGGAAAGAGAATGAATGCAGTTTGCCATGGTCAGCTTTATCAGAATAGAATGTCCAGAGCTTTCAACAAGAGAGTCAAACCAAGACGGTTCACACCGAGGCAGCTGGTGTTAAAGAAGATATTTCCACATCAAGACGAAGCAAAAGGGAAGTTCTCTCCCAACTGGTAAGGCCCATATATGGTTCACCGGGTTCTAACAGGAGGAGCCCTTATACTTGCACAAATGGATGGAGAAGTTTAGCCAAAACCAATCAATTCAGATGCAGTCAAGCGATAGTATGTGTAACTTTATGCTTTTCCTATATGATGTAATTTGAACTACATCTGACCCGATTCCCGTTTAAGAGGGGATATGTAGGCAGCCTTATGGGTTCGGTCACAATTTAATAAAATTTTCATTTCCCCCCTGCAATTGGAAACTGGGACAGAATTTTGAAGAGGACTCTCAAAATTCTGAAGTAATTTCAGCCGATCATTGCAAGCAGTCATCAGAAGTGTCGATCTAGCAAACTGGGGCAGAATTTTGAGGGGGACCCTCAAAATTCCGAAGCAAGAGAGGTTGCAATTTTTGGACCGCATCTCAGTCGTTGGTTCGTCTAAAGAAACTATTCTTAATTATGTATTTATGCTATATTTCTACGAAATAATGCATGTCTGTTACCAAAATTATTTTGTTTAGCGACGCTACCCCAGGGATACCCAAATTATCACCAAATCAGAGCCGAGTCGGTCAAGCAAAGTCAGTGAGGACACGGAACTAACCTTTTCCCTTTACAAAACTCACGATTTTTCTTTGGATGCAAGCAACCAAGTCGCAAATTAACATATTATACACTCATACTATTCAGTAATACAACTCTCGGAATTATCACTTCACAACCGCTATTCGCATACAATATCCCCAGCAATTGTATTATAACAATCAACTGCCAGCTGTTAGCTAAGAACTTTTACCATTATTTGCCTCTTATCTCTTGAATAAGGATATTGTTCTGCCTTTTGAGGTTAAGCTCTACCTCTATCTGCATTTTTCTACATTGCATAAGGATACTATTCTGCCTTCCGAGGTTAAGCTTTACCTCCATCTGCATTTTTCTGCATTGCATAAGGCTACTAATCTGCCTACCGAGGTTAAGCTCTACCTCCATCTGCATTTTTTTGCAATGCATAAGGCTACTATTCCACCTTCTGAGGTTAAGCTATACCTCCATCTACATTTTTCTGCATTGCATAAGGCTACTATTCTGCCTTCTGAGGTTAAGCTCTACCTTCATCTGCATTTTTTTTTGCATTGCATAAGGCTACTATTCTGCCTTCCGAGGTTAAGCTCTACCTCCATTGCATTTTTCTGCATTGCATAAGTCTACTATTCTGCCTTCCAAGGTTAAGCTCTACCTCCATCTGCATTATTTTTGCATTGCATAAGGCTACTATTCTGCCTTCCGAGGTTAAGCTCTACCTCCATCTGCATTTTTTTACATTGCATAAGGCTACTATTCTGCCTTCCGAGACTAAGCTCTGTCTCTATCTGCATTTTTGTTTGCATTGCATAAGGCTAGTATTTTGGCTTCCGAGGTTAAGCTCTACCTCCATCTACATTCTTCTTGCATTATATAAGGCTACCATTCTTTTGAGACTAAGCTCTGTCTCCATCTACATTTCTTGCATTGCATAAGGCTATCATTTTGCCTTCCGAGGTTAAGCTCTACCTCCATTTGCATGGTTAAAAGATCGCCACCTTTATTTATGACTTGCATCAGCTAGAATATCGCCACTTTTATTTATGTCTTGCACCGGCTGAAATATCGCCACCTTTATTTATATCTTGCACCGCTTAAATATTGCCACCTTTATTTATGTCTTGAATCGGCTGAAATATCACCACGTTTATTTATGTCTTGCACCGACTGAAATATCGCCACCTTTATTTATGTCTTGCATCGGCTAAAATATCGCCACCTTTATTTATGTCTTGCAACAGCTGAAATATCACCACCTTTGATTATGTCTTGCATCGGCTGAAATATCGCCACTTTATTTACGCTCTCATGGGCTGAAAGATCGCCACCTTTTGCATTTCATGGGCTGAAAGATTGCCAAATTGTCCAAGGGCATCATTGTTCGGAGGCACCATCTTCATAGCCCGAGAACACCATGCCATGGCCTGAGGAATCCTTTATCTCTTGCATATCATTATTCAAAGGCATCATCGCTCAGAGGCATCATTCTCATAGCCCGAGAGCATCAATTCATAGCCTACGAGTCCTTTATTATATGCTTCATGGCCTAGGACATCATGGTCCAAGGACGTCATCCTAATCGTCCAAAGACAACATTCATGGTCCGACGGGAAATTGCATCACGTTTAAATTTATGCACAACATATGTGCGTGTGAGCACGTGATTTTTGCCCTATATATGAATTATTCCCAAAAATTCAAACAAAAAAAAAAAGATTTTTCCTTATTTTTACAATTTTTGTGAATTTCGGTGTTATTTTCTGTTAATTATTTGCATTTTTATGAAAATACAAAAATATGAATTTGCATTTAGGATATTTTAATTCATTTTAGAACAAAATAGAAAAAATAACAAAAATAGTACACTTTTGCATTTTTATTGTTTTAATAGTGAATTCATTACGAAAAAGTTTTTAAACAATTTTAGGCAGTAATTAGTTTAATTTTAAAATATATTAGGACTTCATTTTAATTTTAATTTTTAATTTTTAATTTTGCATATTTGTAAAATCAGAAAATAATACAAAAATACAAAGAAGAAAACAAAGAAAAGGAATTAATAAAGAAAATGAAGAAAAACATAGGCTAATATAATTTGGGCCAAATCTGAGGCTAGCCCAAACGTTCTCGCCCAGGCCACATCCCCAATCCAGCCTAAATAATTCCCTCACCCGGTCCAAATGACCCCACCTCCCAATCCATCAAAACTACGTCGTTTTGGGTTAGTAAATGATTGTTAGATCTCAGCCGTCCATCTCCTTCATCTAACGGCTCAGATTCACTCAAGGGGTTTTAATAAAAGTGTCCGAAAACTTATACAAAACCTAAAAACATTTTGCCCTCTTCCTCGTACTCAGCGTCTCTAGCCGCCATCACCGTCTCCGTCACTGCTCCGCCGTCCGCTGTCGGCCGAAAAGTCGCCGCCGCCGGCGGAGCTCCAAATGAGCCCAAATTTACACCACCGAACCCTCTCTCCGTCCTCTTTCCATTCCCATGCCTGGTTTCCCTCGAATCACAGCTAAGGTCTTCGAATCTTGAGTTTAAATTTTCCGGCCAAGTCACTACTCTGTCCAAACCGGCTCAAATTCACACCATACCTTCCCCTGACCTCCCTCATCCCTAATATCTCATTAGTTCCCGTCAAATATCATCGGAGCTCGTCAAATCTTGAATCTAGGGTTTGCTGTCAAGGTCTCTTGAATTCCAGCCAGTGTTCGAATGATTTAAAACCATATTATGTGTTTGTTCTTAGTAAGAACAAACACATATCGTTTGAAGATCATTTTCAAGCTCGGTCAAGTCAAATGCTCAAATCAGTGAGTTCGTTTATTTTTTTTCCTTCTTCTTCTTCGTTTTCAGTAGTTTACTATCGTGACTTTGTTTTCAGTCAGTGACATTTCTATGTGCTTTGAATTAAATATTAGATTAGTTAGATGAATTTATATTTAAGTTTCTGTTTGGATTAATCATTTAGCATAATTGGGTTGCTTTGACATTTGAATTAATTTTTTGCATACTTAGGTTAGTCGATAGATAATTAAGTCTAGGTATTCCTTTAATTTTAGTGTTGCATCTAGATTTATCGTTCTGATTGGATTTTGTTCATGTAACTGTGTTCTAATTAGTTGTTCGGATCGACGATTAGTTGGTTTCCAGCTCAGTAGTCATTCAGTTAATTAGGTTTATGGTTGATTATAGTTGAGTTGTTTTGATAATAATGAGTTAGTATTTTCAGGGGAATTTCAGGGGTAGTTTGGGCATTGAAAATGGTTCAGTATGTTAAGACATGGTAATTTTAGAATGCAAGTAAGGGTACTATAGATATTTACAATGGCATAGGAATAGGGTAAATGAAGGTAGAACCTTCCAGGACATTCCAAATGGGGTTTTAGTGTAAGTTTTAATAATTTTGGTAGTAGTAACTTGAGTAGAAAGTCAAGAAATGAGGGACATGTAACCAAAAATGAAAATTAAAAAAAGGACTATGGTTGAAAACTGAAAAATATAAGGGCTGCCCTCATTTATGCCTATAAAAGGGCATGCCCTTTACCTCATTCATAAGTTTTGAACCTCCAAAATTCCCACCAAAATCCTCTTTACAGATCCGATCCTGCATTCTGAATTTCAAATCTTAGAAATTTCAAAAATCTTCTTCTAGATCTTAACTTTATATAGAAAACCCAAAAACAATAAAAAACCTTCAGAAAAATAAAAAACAAGCGTAAAACTAAAAACAGATACTGTTACATTGATTTGAAGATCATAAATAGTTCAAATCCCTCTGTTTCTGTTCTATACTTGGTTGTTCAGAGCATCTGAAAGTGTTAGGGTTCATTTGGAGTTGAGTTTTGGTCGTTTTGATTGCTGAAGAAGTTCTGTAGGTCCTGGACCAAATTTTGATTACATTTGAGTGTGTTCGAGTCATTTTGTGGTCAATCGTTTGGGTTTTGCTTGGTTTTGAACTTTTCATTGGTCATTGAATTGGTTCCTGGCTGGTTGATTTCTGCGCGTGGCTGTTGTTGCTGACTTGCTCTTATTCTTCTAATTTTCAAATTCCAAGTACACGACTGAGCTCAATTTGATGTAGTGTTACCTGTGGAAATCATGAAATAAAACTGCTGCGAAATTCCTGCTGAAGCAATTGCACTTTAGTTAATTTTGTTATATTTTGAATTAGTTGTCTGTTGTATTCAAACTAGTATTTTTGCTAAGTTGTTTGGATTGTTTGATTCCAGGACTGTTTGGATTTTGGACTATGATTATTCATTAGTCATAATAGTTTTGTGTCGTTTGTGTAGTATACTGTTGAAATCAGAAGTAAGCTAAAAATTGAACAGGAGAATGTTTTGTAATCTATGAATTTCACTTGCATGAGTTGAAATTAGTACGTATATGTTAAGGCCAGTAATTGAGTGTTAGTTTAGTCTTGTTAATTTGAATTAGTGTCATACTATTGAAATGCTACTACAATTGTTCTTAATTGGATTTTACTTTTAGTAACACTTAGAAGCTCAATAATGAAAAGATAAATAGGATAATTTGTCACCTGTTTTTTTTTTTTGAATTGTGGAATTGCACGGAAATTGGCTGGTTGGTTTTGGGATTGATTGGGCTGCTCAGATTCATATGAATGCCGCATTGTTTCCATCCAGGCACGACCCTGGGTTCGTTATCCCGCATTTGCAAAGGTGAATTGGGCCCTCTGTTGCGTTGGGACTGTAGCATTCCTGTAGGCCTATACATCGGAGCAGCCTTTCTTGTAAGTAGGGATGTGGATTTATTAACTAATTAAGACTTTTCTTATTTTTTTTAGAGACAAATAAAAATAGAAAAATTATAGTCCGCTTTAGGATTGACCTTTAAATAAAAATGAGACGAGCCTCGCCAAATAAAACTACAAAGTGAGGGGCCCTCAATAAATATTGTATTAATTTTTAGACTTCGGGATGGGCCGTTTAGCGAAGTTCACAGCCTTCCCCAAAGAATAATAATGCGCTAGTCGCTTTAGGCATATTTTAATAATATTACCTTACTAAATACGGGTGCACATTTATGTGACCCAAATCTAAATCTCAACGGAGTCGAAATGTGTGAAAAACCACGGGTGCACTGGTGCGACGTGGTTCGAGACGCATTTTCACGATATTGCAATTCTTACTAAAAATAGAAAAATAATAATAAAAGTGGGTTACTAATAAAAGGCACATAAGTTAGAACATATTTTGAAATCAGATAAAATCAAATACAACAGTTAAGTGACCGTGCTAGAATCATGAAATCCGGGAATGCCTAACACCTTCTCCCGGGTTAACAGAGTTCCTTACCCGCTCCTCGACTCGAGTTGTCCGCTCGGGTACATAGTCTAGAACACATACCCAGGTTTTGAACCTAGAATAATTTGACTCATGCCGTATCCCTAATAGGAGCGCTTATTTGCACCATGTTGCATATGACTTAGGGGACTCAACACAGGGGTTGGGTCCGTCTAGGACAGGTAACCGGATATGAAAAAGAGCACCATGATGCATTTTCACATGCACTTATTTGTCTCGGGCCCGCATGCTGACCGGCTTTTGAAAATCAAAAATTTTGTGAAATTGAGAAAAAGAGAGAAATAGCAGTGTAAAGAATTAATTGTTTAGTTTTAGAAAAATCGATGCCCAAATGCTGTCGAAACTCTGCCGAAATTTCGAAAAATAAAAAGAAAAAAAGTAGAAATGTTTTGTTTTTAACAGTTTGTTTTACTAAAAGCAAAGAAAAAGAAAAGTGTCTTTATTTTAGTTTGTTTTATTATTTGTTGAAAATGAAAAAGGAAAAAGAGAGTCGTTATTTTGTCTTGTTTTCAAAAATAGAAAAGAAAAATAGTTTGTCTTGCCGTGAAAAATGAAAATGAAAAAGAGTCTTGTTTTAAAATAGTTCGTTAATTTTCCCGGTCTACGCAGGTTTGATTCTCATAGGGCGTGAGATACGTAGGCAACCCTCATCGGGTCCAACCTCCCCTTTACAAAAATAGCCCAAAAAATGTCAAAATTTTAAATTTTGTCATAAATAAACCAGGTGATGCCGTTTTGTCAAAAATAGCCAAATGTTCCCAAACGGGTCGCCGGAAGGTTGACTTTGCATAAACAACCACTTTTGGTCATATTTTGATTTTTGACCCTCACAGCCTTAAAATCTTCGTCCCCGAGGCACTGGAAGGCCGTGTTTGCAATATTGGGTCATTTATTTTAATGTGAAAAACAAGAAAAAGAGTCAGTGGTCAAGTGAATACCGTTCGGATATTGGGTCAAAATTGGCATATAGGGGAAGGAATCTTTCATTTTGTTTTTCGGTTTGTATTTCTCTTGATTAGAATATATGGGTCGTTTGATTTTCGAGTCTGTATTTTATCGTTAAGTTGGTCAGTTTTGTTAATATTATGAAAATGGAAAATTCCAAAAATGTTTTATTGTCGTTTACCATTTATTTGCAAGAACTACGCACGGTCTGATTCATGCGGGGTCATGATACGTAGGCAATCTCCATAAGATTCGACCACAACGAAAGAAAAAGAAATGGAAAAGAAAATTGGAAAAAATGCGAAAAGATGTTGTTAATAATGAGGACCGACTCAATCCATTCTAACAAGTTTTGTTTTGAATTGTGAAGAAAGTTGAGGTGGTTGGTTGTGGTAAGCTGGAAACACAAGATCCAAGGAAAATGATAACTGACATCGAAGCTATTACGAGTGCTCAAGAGACTCAGGGTCAGAGGGTTCAACAAGGGTCTACTGTGGTTGAGGAAAATAGAACACTGAAACAACAAATGACCAAAATGCGTCAAGCCTGGGCGAATGGCCAGGGACAACCTTGTCATGAGTCACAATTTGCTACACAGCGAGAACAGTACCACTCTCTCGAGTACCACTCGTACTCGTTTGATCTTCCTGCAAACATCGAGAAGCCTACCCGAAACAGGGTACAGGAAAAAATAGCCCAAAGAGTGAAAATATTAGAAGAACAGCTGAAAAACACGCAAGCAATGGCAGGTCAAAAGAGTGTTGCCTTCAGAGATCTATGCATGTTCCCCGATGTCCACTTGATGCCTGATTTCAAGGTTCCCAAATTTGAAAAGTACGATGGACATGGAGACCCCATAGCCCACCTGAAAAGGTATTGCAACCAATTGAGAGGTGTGGGAAGAAATGAAGAATTGCTTATAGCTTATTTTGGGGAAAGCCTCTCGGGAGTAGCATCTGAATGGTTTTTGGATCAAGATACATCTTGCTGATACGTCTGGGATGACATGGCACGGGCCTTTGTCAAACAGTTTCAATACAATATCGACATCGCCCCAGACCGCATTTCCCTTTCTAACCTGAAAAAGAAACCAACTGAAAGTTTCAGGGAATATGCCATCAAATGGAGAGAGCAGGTAGCTAGAGCTAAGCCACCCATGGATGACCACGAGTTAATCACTGTCTTTCTACAGGCTCAAGAGCCAAATTATTTTCAATACATGACGTCCGCAGTGGGTAAATCCTTCCCGGAAGCAATCAAAATGGGAGAAATGGTGGAGAACGGTCTTAAGACAGGCAGAAATATAAGTCAAACAGCTCTCAAAGCTGCAGCTCAGGCTATCCAAATTGAATCTGGTATCACAAATGAGAGGGATGAAGAAATCATGATGATATCAAGGTCTAGAAGAGGTCCTAGGAGAACATCTCGAAGGTATGTGCAGCCTTATCAGGTTTTCCATGACCCCCCCCCTGAGCATTACTCCCCACCTCAGGACCCCCCATACTCTGTTGATCCAATCCAGTATGTTACCCAACCCTCAAATCACCCAAGAAAGCGAGCACGAACATCATGAAATCTCCACCAGCCTCCGCAAAATTTTCAAGTACCTTATAACCTACATCCAAGCCAGGGGTATGGAAGGGAACAAAAGTTGAAAGATAATTTTACACCAATAGGAGAGTCCTATGCAAGCTTATTTGAGAAGTTAAAACAACATGACATGATTGCACCCATTCCTCCAAATCAGGTGGATCGACGTGCAAGAAGCTTTGACTCAACTAAAATGTGTGAATACCACTCCAATGCTCTGGGGCACGATATGGAAAATTGTCGGGATTTGAAAAGAGAGATAGAAAGGATGATCCAGGAAAATTTGATTCAAGACAGTGGCACCCAGAATATCACGCTGTATCCCTTACACAAGGAGACACACTTGGTGGGGTTGATGCCCGATGACATAGGGTATGAGAATCCTCTTGGGAACTTGTTGACTGAAGTTCAAGATACTGACGCAGATAGTGGTCATGGCAATATGGATGCAAAGTTTAGTGGCTAAGATGTCGTGCTTGGTAATTGGAAAGACGCTCCATTCCTAAATCAGTCGGGGAGGAGCTTTGGTGGTCCATTTTGCTGCCATTTCTGTTGTCCGGGTTATTTGCAGGGTTATAATCCGGATATTGTCTTGTGATCAAACCCTCTTATCCTTTCATTTTTGTCTAGCTTGTTTAGTCGTAGTGGTTCGTTTAGTGTTGTCCATGTGTGTTTCAGGGTTTTACTCCAGTTTGTTTGCTTGTTTTGTTATTCGAGTTATTTCATCGTTGTCTAATGCAAATTTGGGTCTTTTGTTACTTCCAATCATTTTTCTTTGTTTAGTTCTTTTCAATCCTTTTGTTTTGTCTTTTGTCTAATGCTGGTTCTAGTGATATGACATGCATGCATAATTCTCTGTCGGATCTTTAAAAGCTATGTTGGTCGGGAAGCAATGAAACCATTTTGAAGATGATGAGGGCATTTGAGGAAATACGAATAGATTTGGATGTTGTAAGATTGTTTGACGCCCGAACCATGTGAAAATGGGTCAAAAAGAACAAGTCGGCTAAATTGACAGGGGGCTGATCCTGGTAATAAGTGTAAGAGTGTTGCTCAATGGCACATTATATTTGACAGATGTAGAAGGAAAATGTGTGGAAATGACCGTCAATTCCGATGCGGTCAATAGATGATGTGCATGGTTTCTTTATTCTGATTGTACTTGTTTGTATTTGGCGTATTTTGAAGTTTGAAATGACGAAGGCGTTTTGTTCTGCTATCTAAACACTTTACCCTTTTGTCACCCTCTTTGAGCCTTATTTGTTTTCTTTCATACCCCTCTTTCGGAATCAACGACACAATTAAAGAAACACAAGTGTTGGAGATACG
This sequence comes from Nicotiana glauca, assembly GCA_026770625.1. Taxonomy (NCBI): domain Eukaryota; kingdom Viridiplantae; phylum Streptophyta; class Magnoliopsida; order Solanales; family Solanaceae; genus Nicotiana; species Nicotiana glauca. The sequence goes on from MU785847.1 coordinate 59,062, forward strand.
CAAATGGAAAAAGAACTAAAAAGAAAAGGAAAGGAAGGAAAAAGAAGAAAAAGGAAGAAAGGAAAAGTAGAAAGAAAGAAAGAAAGGAATAAAGGAAAAGAAGGAAAAAAAAAGAGAAGAAAAGAAAAGAAAAGAAAAGAAAGAAAGAGGAAAAAATAAAAGAAAGAAAAAGAGAAATGAAGAAAAGAAAGGAAAAAGCAAGAAAAAAACAAAAGAGAGAAAGAAAATCACAACAACGTAGTTTTTATGACGTGAACTACGTTTGACTTGATCCCGAAAGAGTACGTAGGCAGCCTCTCTGAGGTTCAGTCATACCAAAATAAAATTCCAAAAGTCCCCAAGCAAGAAACTGGGGCAGAAGTTGTGATTGTTGAAAGAAGTCGGATTCCGAAAGTTGTAGTTTTAACCCCCTTTTGAATTGTTTTGAGCCTTTTATACTCTTTCTTTCTAACCCATCCAAAAGCCTACATTACGGTCCAAAGAAAGACCTTCTAATCAGTCTTTGAGAAATGCCAAGTCAAGCAGGTAAGGGTAATTCATGTCAGGGGCAACACTCCAGTCCAAGCAGGAAAAATAGAGAGCCGGATTGATGAAAACCTTCACGGTTACCGCAAGGCGATGAAAGCTGAGAAAAATAAAAATGAGAGAGTCTTATCGGTGAAAACCTTCACGGGCACCTTAAGGCGACAGTAAATGGAGAGAAAGAAAAACGAGAGAGGCTTAATGGTGAAAACCCTTCGGGCACTACAAGTCAAATAAGGAATGTAAATCAGATTGGATAAGCGGATCACCAAAGCCCAATTTCACGGCAAAAAGGTACAACAAGAGCTGAATATCAGGTTTGATTGGCAGAATATCTACAGGTGCATGTCATGGTCGTTAGAGTTGGTATCCACATTTGATAGGTTTCTATTTCGTAGTGTTTTATTTAGCAATCATCTCTTTACTTTGTCCTTCACTTCGTTCTTTTGTTTGTTCACTTCTTCTTTCTGAGTCTGTCGGTTATAACAAGTGAGAAATGACTTCAAAATTTACCACCAGCTTTCCGAATGCACAAATGGGGTTTATCTAGCACATCAAAGTGTCACAATTCAAGAAAAACAACAAGAGTATTGAGCTGGTAATAATCAACATGCTTTGGGGAATCTTGGTGAAACACAAAAGTTTGGTGGATGTCGGTTCATGAGCAATGCAACAGACAGAGGGTATAGGGTTTTGAATGTAGAAGCGTTGTGTTATGTGATAAGGATGACAACGGACATGGTTAGACCAGAAACAAGCGGGGTTTTCAAATGGAAATGAAAGTTATCGACAAGTAAGAGAGCAACAGACCCAAAAAGAAGATATTGGACCTAAACGGGGAAAAAGGGTATTTCGGTGACACAGATGATGGGGAAAGTGGTTAATCAGTAAACATGCAAGATTTTCAAGAAGAATCAGTTGTCATAGAAAACATATGGGGTAAGAAGACTAGAAGTAATAATTGAGAGGTAGTCGTCGAGAAGGGCGGAAATTATTAGCCAAGTTTCAAAGATGGTCGAACAACACGGAGCATGGAAAGGAGAAAAGGAAAGCCGTCCCAGCAGGAGTACCACAACCAACCACCGCACTTTAAACCGACAGAATTTTCTTTGATTTGAAACAGGGGCACGGAAATGTTATTGATGGCGGGAAAATATGCTACAGGAGGATTATCAAACTGGGGCAGAAAATTTTCTGTCGTGTTGAAAATTTTCTTGAAGTCGGGTACCCATATGAAGAACATGAAGGTCAATACAAGTGTTTTTAAAAATAAAAAAAGAGATGGAAGCAGTTTTTAGGAAAGAAACACCAGTTTTAAGAAAAGTAATTTTTGGAGGAATGAAACACTAGTTTTTAGGGAAGTGGTTTTTTGAAGGAGGACAACACCAGTTGTTAGGGAAGCAGTTCTGAAGGAAGATAATTCAATTTAGAAGGTGGATAAAACAAATTTCAGAGGAAAATGGTTAATCGATAAAAATCTTAGTCTGATGAATCTTTCACCTACGATAAAGAAGTCTTAGTCTGTTGAATCTTTCACCTAAGATAAAGAAGTCTTAGTCTATTGAATCTTTTCACCTAAGATAAAAATCTTAGTCTGATGAATCTTTCACCTAAGATAAAGGCATAATTTGGGGAAAAAGAAAGGAAGGCATAATTTGGGAAAAGAAGGGGAAGACAAAAGTTGGAAAAAGAAAGGAAGGCATAATTTAAAGAAAGGGAAGGCAGAAGTCGGAAAAAAGAAAGGAAGGCATAATTTGGGAACAAGAAAGGAAGGCAGAATTTGAAAAAGAAAGGAAGTTGGAATTTGAAAAATTAAGAAAGTCTGGATCACACAAAAATGGACCTAGTCTGATGAATTATCTCCTAGATTCAAAATCTCAGTCCGATGAATCTTCCTCCTGAGATCACACAAAAATGGACCTTGTCTGATGAATTATCTCCTAGAGTCAGAATCTTAGTCTGTTGAATCTTTCATCTTAGATAAAAATCTTAGTCTGATGAATTTTTCACCTAAGATAAATATAAGAATCTTAGTCTGTTGAATCTTTCACCTAAGATGAAAATCTTAGTCTGATGAATTTTTCACCTAAGATAAAAGATAAGAATCTTAGTCTGTTAAATCTTTCACCTAAGATGAAAATCTTAGTCTGATGAATTTTTCACCTAAGATAAATTTTAAATTTTTAAGATACATTTCAGTCTTTAAATTTTTAAAGTTGCATTTCAGTCTTAGCACAATTCAAGTTTTAGTTCTTATTAGTATGTGGTAACAAGCACCTAGTTTTCCAAACTGGGGCAGAAAGTTTTCTTTGTTTTGTCTGTTTTTGTGAAATCAGGAGCCCGCCTGGATAACAGAGGAATACATTCAATTATCAAGTCCAGCAATCAGGAGCCCGCCTGGATAACAGAGGAATACATGCAATTACAAGTCCAGCAATCAGGAGTCCGCCTGGATAACAGAAGAATACATTCAAGTTCAAGACTATTCAAGTTCAGCAATTTGGAGAGAAGGAACAACATCTCAGTTAGCAATTTGAAGTAACAACAATGGATTTCACCAAGAGAATACAAGACCACAAGACAACAAGTAAGTAAAAGAACAAGTTTGAAGAATTTAGATAGAATTTTGCAATTCGTAGCTCATAGCTTAGGCTAGCTTCTTTTATTTTGACATGGTGTAATAAGGAAGGTCAGCAAGCAGTAGCAACAGCAATCGCAGTGAAATCACAGCTACTGGTAGTCCCAGCTACCAGGCACTCCCGAACTACACTGACCTGATTCCTGTTTAACCCAGGATATGTAGGCAACATCTAAAGCAGGGTGCGATCAAAACTTTTCAAAATGCTTCACAGGGAATTTTCAAACGGGCAAAAATCGCTCGTATTTGCTCACTTATCTTTGCACGAAAACCTTTCATGTTTCCGAGCAAAGAGGGGCAGCTGTGAGCACGTGATTTTTCCCCTATATATGAATTATTCCAAAAAATTCAAACAAAAAAAAGACTTTTCCTTATTTTTATAATTTTTTTGAATTTCAGTGTTATTTTCTGTTAATTATTTGCATTTTTATGAAAATATAAAAATATGCATTTGCATTTAGGATATAATTTCGTATTTCAGTATTAATTAGGGGTTAATTCGTTTTAGAGAAAAATATGAAAAAATAACAAAAATAGTTCACTTTTGCATTTTTATTATTTTAATCGTGAATTCATCATGAAATAATTTTTAAACAATTTTAGGCATTAATTAGTTTAATTTTAAAATATATTTGGACTTCATTTTAATTTTTATTTTTAATTTGCATATTTGTAAAATCAAAAAATAATACAAAAATACAAAGAAGAAAACAAAGAAAAGGAATTAATAAAGAAAATGAAGAAAAAGATAGGCTAGTGTAATTTGGGCCAAATCTAAGGCTAGCCCAAACGTTCTCGCCCAGGACACATCCCCAATCCAGCCCAAATAATTCCCTCACCCGGTCCAAATGACCCCACCTCCCAATCCAACAAAACTACGTCGTTTTGGGTTAGTAAGTGATTGTTAGATCTCAGCCGTCCGTCTCCTTCATCTAATGGCTCAGATTCACTCAAGGTGTTATAATAAAAGTGTCCGAAAACTTATACAAAACCTAAAAACATTTTGCCCTCTTCCTCGTACTCACCGTCTCTAGACGCCATCATCGTCTCCGTCACTGTTCCGCCGTCCACGGCCGGCCGAAAATTGTCGCCGCCGCCGGCGGAGCTCCAAATGAGCCCAATTTACACCACCGAACCCTCTCTCCCTCCTTTTTCCATTCCCACGCCTGGTTTCCCTCGAATCACAGCCAAGGTCTTCGAATCTTGAGTTTAAATTTTCCGGCCAAGTCACTACTCTGTCCAAACTGGCTCAAATTCACACCGTAGCTTCCCCTGACCTCCCTCATCCCTAATATCTCATTAGTTCCCATCAAATATCATCGTAGCTCGTCGAATCTTGAATCTAGGGTTTGCTGTCAAGGTCTCTTGATTTCCAGCCAGTGTTCGAATGATTTAAAACTACTAAGAACAAAGACATAATATCGTTTGAAGATCATTTTCAAGCTCGATCAAGTCAAATGCTCAAATCAGTGAGTTCGTTTATTTTTTTTCCTTCTTCTTCTTCGTTTTCAGAAGTTTATTATCGTGACTTTGTTTTCAGTAAGTGACATTTTTATGTGCTTTGAATTAAATATTAGATTAGTTAGATGAATTTATGTTTGGATTAATCATTTAGCATAATTGGGTCGCTTTGATATTTGAATTAACTTCTTGCATACTTAGGTTAGTTGATAGATAATTCAGTCTAGGTATTCCTTTAAGTTTAGTTTTGCATCTAGATTTATCGTTCTGATTGGATTTTGTTCATGCAACTGTGTTCTAATTAGTTGTTTGGATCGACGATTAGTTGATTTCCAGCTCAGTAGTCATTCAGTTAATTAGGTTTATGGTTGATTATAGCTGAGTTGTTTTGATAATAATGAGTTAGTATTTTTAGGGGAATTTCATGGGTAGTTTGGGCATTGAAAATGGTTCAGTATGTTAAGACATGGTAATTTTAGAATGCAAGTAAGGGTACTATAGATATTTACAATGGCATAGAAATAGGGTAAATGCAGGTAGAACCTTCCAGGACATTCCAAATGGGGTTTTAGTGTAAGTTTTAATAGTTTTGGTAGTAGTAACTTGAGTAGAAAGTCAGGAAATGAGGGAAATATAAGCAAAAATAAAAATTAAAAAAGGACTAAGGTTGAAAACTGAAAATCTAAGGGCTGCCCTCATTTGTGCCTACAAAACGGCATGTCCTTTACTTCATTCATAAGTTTTGAACCGCCAAAATTCCCACCAAAATCCTCTTTACAGATCTGATCCTGCATTCTGAATTTCAAATCTTAGAAATTTCAAAAATCTTCTTCTAGATCTTAGCTTTATACAGAAAAACCAAAAACAATAAAAAACCTTCAGAAAAATCAAAAACAAGCATAAAACTGAAAACAGATATTGTTACATTGATTTGAAGATCAGAGATAGTTCAAATCCCTCTATTTCTGTTCTATACTTGGTTGTTCAGAGCATCTGAAAGTGTTAGGGTTCATTTGGAGTTGAGTTTTGGTTGTTTTGATTGCTGAAGAAGTTCTGTAGGTCCTGGACGAAATTTTAATTGCATTTGAGTGTGTTCGAGTCATTTTGTGTTCAATCGTTTGGGTTTTGCTTGGTTTTGAACTTTTCATTGGTCATTGAATTGGTTCCTGGCTGGTTGATTTCTGCGCGTGGCTGTTGTTGCTGACTTGCTCTTATTCTTCTCATTTTCAAATTTCAGGTACACGACTGAGCTCAATTTGATGTAGTGTTATCTGTGGAAATCATGAAATAAAACTGCTGCAAAATTCCTGTTGAAGCAATTGCACTTTAGTTAATTTTGTTATATTTTGAATTAGTTGTCTATTGTATTCAAACTAGTATTGTTTCTAAGTTGTTTGGATTGTTTGATTCCAGGACTGTTTGGATTTTGGACTATGATTATTCATTAGTCATAATAGTTTGGTGTCGTTTGTGTAGTATACTTTTGAAATCAAAAGTAAGCTAAAAATTGAACAGGAGAATGTTTTGTAATCCATGAATTTCACTTGCATGAGTTGAAATTAGTACGTATATGTTAAGGCCAGTAATTGAGTGTTAGTTTAGTCTTGTTAATTTGAATTACTGTCATACTGTTGAAATTCTACTACAATTGTTCTTAATTGGATTTTACTTTTAGTAACACTTAGAAGCTCAATAATGAAAAGATAAATAGGACAGTTTGTCACCTGTTTTATTTTTTTGAATTGTGGAATTTCACGGAAATTCGCTGGTTCATTTTGGGATTGATTGGGCTGCTCAGAGTCATATGAATTCCGCATTGTTTCCATCCAGCACGACCCTGGGTTTGTTATCCCGCATTTGCAAAGGTGAATTGGGCCCTCTGTTGCGTTGGGACTGTAGCATCCATGTAGGACTATACATCGGAGCAGCCTTTCTCGTAAATAGGGACGTGGATTTACTAATTAATTAGGACTTTCCTTTTTATTTTTAGAGACAAATAAAAATAGAAAAATCATAGTCCGCTTTAGGATTGACCTTTAAATAAAAATGAGACGAGCCTCGCCAAATAAAACTACAAAGTGCGGGGCTCTCAATAAATATTGTATTAATTTTTAGACTTCGGGATGAGCCGTTTAGCGAAGTTCACGGCCTTCCCCAAAGAATAATAATGCGCTAGTTGCTTTAGGCATATTTTAATAATATTACCTTCCATAATATAGGTGCACATTTATGTGACCCAAATCTAAATCTCAACGGAGTCAAATATGTCAAAAACCACGGGTGCACTGGTACGATGTGGTTCGAGACGCATTTTTACGATATTGCAATTCTTACTAAAAATAAAAAAATAATAATAAAAGCGGGTTACTAATAAAAGGCACATAAATTAGAACATGTTTTAAAATCAGATAAAACCAAATACAACAGTTAAGCGACCGTGCTAGAACCACGAAATCCGGGAATGCCTAACACCTTCTCCCGGGTTAACAGAATTCCTTATCCGGACTTCTGGTTCGCAGACTATTAACAAAGTCATAATTTCCTCGGTTCGGGATTCAAACGGTGACTTGGGACACTATTAATCTCTCAAGTGGCGACTCTGAATAATAAATAACAAATCACGTTCCGATTGTCCTTTAATTAGAAAAACTCCTTTATTATTACGCCTTCACGGGGTGTAGTAAGCGAAAAAGGTGGTGTTACAATTATTATATTTATTTACAACTAAACCAGCAAGCAACGACCATCTCGCAGGAGTGATCCCGCTCCGGTTCCTGCAGTACTGTTAGATTCTTAACCACCCATCCCAACTTGAATATCGCGTCCGTTCTTGAAAGATCTCCATTGGTATACTCCACCGACGGATCCTAAACTACATATGAACTGATTCCTGTAAGACCAGGGATATGTAGGCAGCTCAGGAATAGATCATGGTCAATCTCTTCAAACCACTCCACTTGGTCAAAATTGGCCATCATATCTTTACCCGACAACTCATTCATCCTTCCCGGTTAAAGAAGGTCAGCTGTTGATACCCAATTTTTCCTTGCATATTTTCTATGAAAAATGCTTTCAAAATAGCATATATATGCATGTATAAGTATGCCCAAGTGTTTAGTATTTTTTCCAATTTGTTAAGATTTTTTAAATCAATTTATTATCCATTTTAGCAGTATAAAAACCAATAATTATTCCCAAAATTATTATTTTTGGTGAATAACTTATTTTATTCTCATATTTATACCAAAATATAGCTAGAAGTAATTTTTATACATTTTTACAAATTTTTTTTGGTATTTTAAAATTCAAATTGCATATAATTGCAATTTTAGCCTATTTTGAGAATTAATAACATTTTATAATTATGAAATTTGTTCTAATATTTTTTAATTAATATTTATATATTTTTAAGTGATTCAGTATCTTTAATTTGTTTTCAAAGTCATTTTTACTATTTTATAAAATCAAAAGGGAAAAACTGACTATTTAAAATCTAACCTCATTTGCATTTATATTATAGCCAAATCGATCCCCTAATTAACCAAATTTTTGACCAGCCCAAACCCTAAAAAATAACCCAATCCCTAACCCGTTAATACAACCCGGCCGGTCTTTCTTTTAATCTAGGCCGTTGATCGTTTTGATCAACGGCCACGATTTACCCTTTCCTTTTGTAACTCCTAAACCCTATAACCCTAACTCATTTCCTCCAGAGACACCGTCTTGAAACCCCTTTGTCTCTCAAACTCTCTCGAATGTTCTTGAAACCCTAATCGCCTGCTAACATTTTTAACCGCCAACTCACCGAAATTCTTTTAATATTCTTGACATGTTTGGGACCTTGTGCCAACCTGTAGGACCCTTAGGGGCATTTGTACTTGTTGACCTCATTACTCGTTAAAAATCGCACCATCAGTCATGTTCTTAATTGATAAATATAATATGAACCGGCTTTAGAAATTGGTAAATCCTAATGAGAATAATGTATGGGTTGGGAACCCCGTCTTATCTTAGTATGCCCGAGAGGCCAAGTCTATATTGACTGAGAGGGGTCGAGAACCCCATTGTGAGGGTATTTGATATGCTATGGATCGGGCTGCACGCCGCAGCAGTATATAAATTTATACGGATCAGGCTGCACGCTATAGCAGTATATTATTGGATCGGGCTGCACGCTGCAGCAGTATATTTATATGGATTGGACTGCACGCCGCAATAGTATAACGCTTGGGCTGTAGGAGCCCCTCCGGAGTTTGCACACCCCCAGTGAGCGCAGTCGACTATTATTATTGGATCGGGCTGCAAACCACATTAGTATATATATATATATGGATCGGGTTGCACGCCGCAACAATATACTATATGGATCGGGCTGCACACCATATCGGTACAATCATACTATCGGTTATTATGAGGAGTAAATGAGTTGTGTACTGGTTTAAGGGATATTCACCTGACTTCTTCATTTAGCTGCTATTTTAATGTTCTTACTGTTTTAATATAGAACTGCGTAGTGTTTTTACGAGTTTTCTTTCCGTCAGTCATTATTTATTGCTATTACTCACTGAGTTGGAGTACTCACTTTACTCCCTGCACCATGTGTGCAGATACACGTATTCCGGAGGCATAATTGGGCTTTCTGCTGCTGTCCAGATTATCACCGGAGTTATCGAGGTAGCTGTATGGTGTCCGCAGGACCGATTTCTCCCCTTATATTCTTTATTTTTCCGCATTCTAGACTATTCGATGTATAAGCTGCTACTCGGACTTTTATTAGAGGCTCTTGACTAGTGACACCAGATCAGTGGGATTTGTAGAGATATTTTATGGGTTTCCCAACTGTTTTATCTACTGTTACAGAGTTATAATCATTTTAATTTGGCATTTAATCCTGTTAATTGGTATTGAATTCTATATGAGATATTGAGAGTGTTGGATTGGTCGGGCTTACCTAGCATTGTGTTAGGCACCATCACGATCGGGGTTGGGGTCATGACAAGTTGGTATTAGAGCCTAGGTTACTAGGTCTCACGAGTCATGAGTTGATTTAGTAGAGTCTCGCAGATCGGTACAGAGATGTCTGTACTTATCCTCGGGAGGCTGCAGAACCTTTAGGAAAATTCCACATTCTTGAAATTCTTCTCGTGAAAACTTGTTGATCCGAATATTAAACTTTTTTTTATTCTATTCTCTCACAAATGGTTAGGACACGAGCTACCAGATGTGCCGGACGACCACCAGTACCACCTACTGAGGCTACCAGAGGCCGTGGATGCGGTTGTGGTCGTGGTCGTGGCAGAGCAGCAGGGGAAGCACCTGTGGATCCTATAGTTGCCCCAGCTGGACCAGGCTCCAGCAACATCAGTTCGGGCACCAGCTGTGCCCATTGTGATTCCGGGTCTCCAGGAGACATTGGCCTAGATATTGCTAGTTTTCACGGGTCTGGATCAGGTGGTTTCAGCCACTATAGCTGTAGCAGCTACTTCATAGGCCGGGCGAGGAAATTAGACCCCCGTTGCTCGCACACCTGAGTAGGGATTACATAGGTTACAAACTCTAGAGGAACATCCAGCTCAGCTAGTGGTACCAGTTTAGGAGTACAGGGTTCCAGTTATGCCCGAGGATGAGTAGCGTCGCCTCGAGAGGTTTGGTAGACTTCAGCCTCTGACCTTTAGTGGAGCTAAGGGCGAGGATGCCCAGGGTTTTCTCGACAGATGTCAGTGGATGCTCCGTACATCGGGGATTCTTGAGTCTAGTGGTGTGGCTTTTACTACATCTCAGTTTACTGGAGCTGCCTTCACTTGGTGGGAGGCGTATGATCGGCGTAGGCCGGTTGGTGCATTACCTTTGACTTGGTAGGAGTTCTCCACTCTCTTCTTAGAGAAGTATGTACCGCATTCCCACAGAGAGGAGCTGCTCAGACAGTTTGAGTGGCTACGACAGGGAGAGATGTCAGTGACACAGTATGAGATGAGATTTTTTGAGCTATCACTGCATGCAGTTTAGTTGGTTCCGACGGATCGTGAGCTTATCCGAAGGTTTGTTGATGGTCTCCACTACCCTCTTCATATTCTTATGACTAGAGAGAGAGTTATGGGTGCTACATTTGAGGAGGTGGTGGATATAGCTCAAGATATTAAGTCGGTTCGCCACAAGGATCGAGATGAGAGCGAGGCCAAGAGGCCTCGAGGTTTGGGTAGTCACAGTGGTGCTTCTTCGAGGGGCCAGTTTCAGCAGGGTTGGGGTCGTTCTTTCAGAACTGCTTAGTTAGATCGACTTGAGTATCAAGGTGGGTCTTCTGGTCATGGTTATTAGGGTTCTTAGCAGAGTCAGCCATCTCTCAGCACTCTTCCAGCACAGAGTTTGTCTCGTGCTCAATCTGCTTATGGTTCTTCCAGGCTGAGTGCATCAGCTAGCCACTCTGGCACGAGGGGTTCCCGTCAGTCCCAGTTCCCAACACCCGGGAGTTGCTATGAGTGTGGAGAGTTTGGGCATACGTAGAGGGAGTGTCCTCATCGTGCTGCTAGCTCATCTCACCAGAGGGGTCAACCCTCATCTTCTGGCCCAGTTTCTTTAGAACTCGTCCCACTAGCTAGTGGTGAGGTTCAGGCAGCTAGGGGTCGCCCTAGAGGGGGAGGCCGATCGGGCGGTGTTCAAGCTCGCTTTTATGCTCTTCAGGGTAGGACTAATGCTATTGCCTCAGATGCTATTATCATAGGTATTATTTCAGTCTGCCACAGGGATGCCTTAGTCTTATTTGATCCCCGTTCCACCTATTCATATGTGTCTTCCTATTTTGCCCATCATTTGGGTGCGACCCAAGGGTGTCTTGCTTTAACTGTTCATGTATCTACCCCGGTGGGTGATACTTGTTGTAGACCATGTATATCGATCATGTTTAGTGACTATTGGGGATCTGGAGACCCGAGTTTATCTATTGCTATTGAGCATGGTGGATTTTGATGTTATTCTGGGCATGGACTGGTTATCTCCGTGTCATGCTATTTTGGACTGTCATGCTAAGACAGTCATTTTGGCTATACCGGGAATTCCAAGGATCGAGTGGCGTGGCGTGACTGACTTTATGCCTAGCAGGGTAATTTCTTTCCTAAAGGCCCAGCGTATGATTGGGAAGGGTTGTCTTTCTTATTTGGCTTTTGTGAGGGACGTGGGAGCCGAGACTCCTATCATTGATTCTATCCCAATTGTGATGGAGTTTCTCGATGTTTTTCTTCCAGACCTGCCGGGCATGCCACTGGACAGGGACATTGATTTTGGTATTGACCTGGTGCTGGGCACTCAGCCCATTTCCATTCCTCCATATCGTATGGCACCAGCAGAGTTGAAAGAACTAAAGGATTAGCTTCAGGAACTCCTAGATAAGGGATTCATTCGGCCTAGTGTGTCACCGTGGGGTGCACCGGTTCTATTTGTGAAAAAGAAAGATAGCACAATGAGAATGTGCATTGACTACAGGCAATTGAACAAAGTGACAGTGAAGAACAATTATCCCCGACCTCGTATTGATGATTTATTTGACCAGCTTCAGGGGGCGATGGTATTCTCCAAGATTGATCTCCGTTCAGGCTATCACCAATTGAAGATCAAGGATTCAGATATTATGAAGACTACTTTCAGGACTAGATATGGGCGCTATGAGTTTCTTGTCATGTCTTTCGAGCTGACTAATGCCCCAGCAGTGTTCATGCATTTAATAAACAATGTATTTCGGCCGTATCTGGATTCATTTGTTATTGTTTTTATTGATGATATCCTGGTGTACTCGCGTAGCTAGGAGGAGCACGAACAACATTTGCGAGTGGTATTATAGAGATTGAGGGAGGAGAAGCTTTATGCAAAGTTCTCAAGTATGAGTTTTGGCTTGGGTCAGTGGCTTTCTTAAGACACGTGGTGTGTAGCGAGGGTACTCAATCGACCCGAAGAAGATAGAGGTGGTGCAGAATTGTCCTAGACCGACCTCAGCCATAAAAATTCATAGTTTCCTTGGGTTGGAAGGTTATTATCGCTGGTTTGTTCAGGGATTTTCCCCGATTTCATCGCCCTTGACCAAGTTGACTTTAGAAGGGTGCTCCATTTGTGTGGTCGGATGAGTGCGGGGAGGGCTTTCAGAAGCTCAAGACAGCTTTGACCACGGCTCCAGTATTGGTGTTGCCATCACCTTTAGGTTCTTACACTGTATATTGTGATGCTTCGAGAGTTGGGATCGAATGTGTGTTGATGCAGTAGGGTAGAGTTATTGCATATGCTTCTTGTCAGTTGAAGCCCCACGAGAAGAGCTACCCTGTACATGATTTGGAGTTGGCTGCTATAGTTTATGCTTTGAAGATTTAGAGGCACTACTTGTATGGCGTATCTTGCGAGGTATTCACCGATCATCGCAGTCTTCAACATCTATTCAAGAAAAAGGATCTTAATTTGAGGCAGCAGAGGTGGCTAGAGTTACTTAAGGATTATGATATTACCATTTTGTATCACCCGGGGAAGGCCAATATGGTGGCTGATGCTTTGAGCCGGAAGGCGGTTAGTATGGGGAGTTTGGCATAAATTCTAGTTGGGGAGAGGCCTTTTGCAGTTGACGTTCAGGCTTTGGCCAATCGGATGGTGAGATTAGATATTTTAGTGCATAGTCGGGTGTTGGCTTGTGTGGTTTCTTGATTTTCCTTGTATGACCGCATCAGAGGGTGCAAGTATAATGATCCACATTTGCTTTTCCTTAAGGACAAGGTTCAGCGTGATGATGTCAGGGATGTGACCATTGATGGTGATGCCGTGCTGAGGATGCAGGGCCAGATTTGCGTGCCCAATATGGACGGGCTTCGGGAGTTGATATTGGAGGAGGCCCACAGCTCGCGGTATTCCATTCATCCGGGTGTTGCAAAGATGTATCAGGATTTGAGGCAGCACTATTGGTGGAGGAGGATGAAGAAGGATATAGTAGGGTTTGTAGCTCGGTGTCTCAATTGTCACCAGGTTAAGTACGAGCATCAGAGGCCGGGCGGTGTGCTTCAGTGGATGATTATTCTTGAGTTGAAGTGGGAGAGGATTACTATGGATTTTTTGAGTGGTTTCCCTCAGAATTTGAAGAAGTTCGCTTCGTTTTGGGTGATTGGATCAGCTGACCAGGTCCGCATACTTCATTCCAATATGTACTACTTATTCTTCGGAGCGGCTGGCAGGGATCTTTATCTGGGAGATTGTCCGATTGCATGGGGTTCCAGTGTCTATTATCTCGGATAGGGGTACTCAGTTCACTTCTTAGTTCTGGAGGACATTTCAGCGAGAGTTGGGTACGCAGGTAGAGTTGAGCACAACATTTCATCCTCAGACGGATGGGCAGTCCGAGCGCACTATTCAGATATTGGAGGACATGTTGCGTGCCTGTGTTATTGATTTTGGGGTTTCTTGGGATGAGTTTTTACCTCTTGGTAAGTTTTCCTACAATAACAGTTATCAGTCGAGCATTCAGATGGCTCCGTATGAGGCGTTGTATGGGAGGCGGTGTAGATCTCCTTTTGGATGGTTCGAGCTCGGCGAGGCTAGGTTATTAGGGGCAGATATGGTTCAGGATGCCTTAGAGAAGGTGAAGCTGATTCAGGAGAGGCTTCGTACAACACAGTCACATCAGAGGAGTTATGCAGACCGGAAGGTTCGGGATGTATCATATATGGTGGGTGAGAAGGTCTTGTTGAAGGTTTCGCCCATGAAGGGTGTTATGCGGTTTGGGAAGAAAGGGAAAGTTGATTCCGCGGTTCATTGGGCCTTTTGAGATACTTAGGAGGATTGGGGAGGTGTCTTATGAGCTTGCTTTGCCACCCAGCTTGTCGAGCGTGCATCCGGTATTTCATTTATCTATGATCTGGAAGTATGTTGGAGACCCGTCTCATGTATTAGACTTCAGCACTACTCAGTTGGATGATGATTTGACCTATGATGTGGAGCCAGTGGCTATTTTGGGTCGTTAGGTTAGAAAGTTGAGATCAAAGGATATAGCTTCAGTAAAAGTGTAGTGGAGAGGTCGGCCCGTGGATGAGGCTACTTAGGAGATCGAGCGGGAGATGCGGAGCAGATATCCTCACCTGTTTGAGGTTCCAGGTACGTTTCTTGACCTGCTCGAGGACAAGCATTTGTTTTAGTTGGGGAGGATGTGACGACCCGGCCCGTCATCATGTGAGTAACTGCCCCGTTTCCCCCATTTTCTGCTTCTTTATGTTTTATTATACGAGTCTTGGGTGAATGAGTTGATTTGGATTGATTTTGGATGGATATGAGACACTTAATCTCTTTAAGGAAGGCTTGTTTTGGAAAAGTGAACCAGATGTTGACCTATGGGTTAGAGAGTTCGGATATGATTTTTGGTGATTTGGTTAGCTTCGGGGGATGATTTTTGACTTAGGAGCGTGATCAGAATTGATTTTGGAGGACCGGTGTAGAATTAGGCTAGAATTGGCGAAATTAGTATTTTGGCAAAATTTCGGTTGGTAGGTGAGATTTTTATCCGACGGTCGGAATGGAATTCTGAGTGTTGTTGTAGCTTCATTAGGTGATTTTGGATATGTGTGCAAAATTTCAGATCATTTGGAGGTGTTTTGGTCGGGTTTTTGATCAAATGCATAATTCAGAAGTTTTGGAAGAACTTAGGCTTGAATCTGATGTAATTTGATGGTGTTGGTGTTATTTGTGGTGTTTTGATGATTGGAGCATGTTTGAATGATGTTTTAGGATGGGTTGGCACTTTTGGTCGAGGTCCCGGGGACCTCGGGGTGATTTCGGATGGCTATGAGGATGAATTTTGAAGTTGGGAGAAAGCTGAAGGCACATGGTATCTGGTATTAAGGACCACAAATGCAGTCATTGGCCTGGAAGGGAGAAACTGCAGATGTGGAAGGAAAACCGCATCTGCGAGGCCGCAAATGCGGTAGGCGTGTCGCAGGTGCGAAAAGGGTAATGACAGGAGTTTCCGCAGAAGCGGAATATTAGCCGAATATGCGAGGTCCGCAGATGCGGAAGGATGACTGTAGAGGTGGTCTTGGATTTTAAAAGAGGTTCCGCAAAAGTGAAAATGATCGCAGATGTGGTAGTCACAGATGCAGGGATCGCAGATGCGAAAATCCCTGTTATCAGAAGGGTTTTAATGCTCATTTTGTTCCGCGAAGCTTAGTCTATTTCCACCATTTTTGAGCAACCTTGGGAGCTTTTTGACAAGGATTAAAGAGGTTTTCGACTAGGATTGATTGGAGGTGAGTCTTACGGCCTAGAAACACTATTTAATTGTGGATTCAACACCTAAATTCCTGAAAATTTGATTAAAAAGGGAAGAATTAGGGCTTGACTTTTTGAATAAAAATTTGGGGTTTGAGGGAGCATTTGAGCTTGGATTTTGGTAAATTTGATATGTATAGAATCGTGGCGAGATAAGAAATCCGGTGATGTGAATTTTTTGATTTTTCGAGAAGTGGGCCCGGGGCTCGGGTTTTGCCAACTTCATGATTTTCGATATTTTTCGAGTATTTTCGATTGGGTTGTATTCCCTTAGCCTATTATAACGAATTCCTTGTGGTTTTGGTTAGATTCGACACTCGAGGAGGTTGATTTGCGAGGCAAGGGAGTAGCGAGCTAGGATTTCGGCCTGCTTGAGGTGAGTAATGTGAGCACGTGATTTTTTCCCTAAGCAAATTATTCCTAAAATCCAAATAAAATGATTTTTTTTAAAATTTTGTTAAATATTTGTGGCATTTTTTGTGTTAATTAGTTGCATAATAATTCATAAAAAATATACAAAAAATATGCATGTGCATTAGGATTTTAATTTTGCAATTTTGGTATTAATACATTTTGTAAACAAATTAAAGAAAAATCAAAATAGCATCTTATGTTTTTTGAAAAATACCATAAAAATAGAAATTAATTAGTTTTAAAATTAGCAAAATCAGAAAAAAATAAAAGAAGAAAAAATACAAGAATAAATACAAAAAGAAATAAATAAATACAAAAGGAAAATAGAAAAATATAAAGGAAATAAAATACAAAAATACATGATAAAATAATTTGGGTTGATAAAATCAGTGGCCCAAAAAATAGATAAATACTCAACCCAAATTGACCCAGGCCCAAAGTAATACCAGGTCTGCCCATTGTATATCAAACGACCCCGTTTAGCTACAAGAAATCTAGACCGTTGATTTACTTAATCTGACGGTCATGTTACACAAACCAGTTAATAAATCAAACGACGACGTTTGAGTCGTCAAATCCTGGCCATTCATTTGTTTGATCTAACGGACAGGATTGAACCGTCACTTAAATAGATGGCGTCGTTTCAGAGCTCAATAGATCTGAGCCGTTAATACACTTAATCCAACGGTCCAAAATATTAATACCCCTTTTAATATGATGTATACCTATACCATCATTCATTTCATCTTCCTTCCCTTATAATCAAAAACCCTAGCCGCCCCCTTCTCTTAATCTCGCCGGAACTCTCACCGGCGGGATACAACACCTTCTCTGACGGCATCACCATTAATACCAGGGAAAGCCCTGAGCCTCCTCTCCCACCCCCCATAATTAGTCTCCCTCAAACCAGCCTGGATCTCATCGAATATTAGTTTAAGTGTCGCCGGAGTAAGCCGGAACCTTACTCCGGCGAACACAACTTATGATACTGCCTTCACCCTTAACACCATAGGAAGCCCTTAGCTTCCTCATTACACCCCTACAACCCTTTTGTTTCAAATAAGTCCAGAATTCCTCGAATCTTAAAATATAGGTCGCCAGAACCAAACTCCGGTGAACGACCTTTCACCCAAACATCACTAAATCTTACCAAACTCTCCTTTAACCCTTCTCAACTCGATTCTGACAATATTGAAACCCTAAACACCCTGGAAAACCAGAAGTGTCTTTCAACGTTCAAAAAATTTCAAGAAAAGAGTTCCTGAGTGTGAGAAGACAATCTTTTAAAGAAAAATAAAGAAAAGAAAAGCAAAAGTCCTAAAGAAGACCGAAAGCTAAGTCTTCATGTCTTTTATTTTGATTTTGATTTTTTTTTGAGTGTTCATTTTGTCTTTCTTTCTTTCTGATTTTTTCTAGTTTTGTATGCATGCCTATTCTTTGTTTCCGTTTCTTGACTATTTTTCTTAGACTGTCTGAATTCATCTAAAACTAATATTGATAATAAATAAAATTTCAAGATTTTTCTGTATCTTGATATTGATTAGGGTTTCTAATTAGTAATAGTTTTATAAATACTATTTTATAAGTCGATTTCTGTGACATGTTAAAGATAGGGTTAAAAGATTCTACGATTTTTTCTGTTTGTTGTTAGTTAATCTTATCTTTAAATAATATTTTAGATTCTGATATTATTAGAGTTTAAAATTTTGGTTAACCAGTAGTTTAATTGGACTTGTTTTGATTAATTTTGATTCGAATTGGTTGATAAAGTTCTGATTTGTTGTTTAATTTTCAGTTAGCTGATTCTGATTAATTTTGACCCTATGATTATTACTTAATTAAGGTTGATAATTAAGGATTGGTTATAACTGGGGTTAAGGGCAGTACGAGTAAGGGGTAATTAGGATTTGGAATTGGGGTTAGTTTGGGGAATACCATTTGGTTTAAATGTAAAAATCCTAAGGGGATAAGGGTAGAGTTGGGAATACTAAATGGCCTAATTGTAAAATACCTAAGGGATTAAGGGCATTTTAGGCACACTAAAAGGGTAGTGCAGTGAATACCAATTAGAAGTTGGGGTAGAAGGGTAAAAACAAAGGAAAAGAACATTCTAGATAGGGGAAAAAGGGGTAATTCTACATTAATAAGGGGAAAGGGTCGAATAAATAAAAACAATAAGGGTCTAATTGCAATAAAAGAGAGGACTAAGGGGCAATTTAAGAATTTGAAATTCTCTCCCTTTCTAAATCTATAAATAGGCCTCATGTGCCTTCCTTTAGAAGTTTTTTTTTTGAAGTTTGTCCAATCTGAAATCCTCCTTAAATCATCTCTGCAATTCTATGTCTTCACCTTAGAAATTCCTCATTTCAAAAACTCAAAAATACCAAAAAATAGCAGAAATAGTTCGAGAATCCCA
>MU785848.1:1368-13104 GCA_026770625.1 Nicotiana glauca
GGCCTGGTGGTGTGTTTCAGAGGATTGAGCTTCCCGAGTAGAAGTGGGAGCGGATTACTATGGACTTCGTTACTGGACTTCTGGTGATCCGGAAGAAGTTTGATGCTATTTGGGTCATTGTTGATAGGCTGACCAAGTCAGCACATTTCATTCCTATTGCCACCACATATTCATCAGAGAGACTTGCTGAGATCTACATCCGAGATATTGTTCGCCTTCATGGTGTGCCGACATCCGTCATTTCGAATCGGGGTATGCAGTTTACCTCGCGCTTTTGGAGAGCAGTTCAGCCGACATCCATCATTTTGAATCCGAGATATTGTTCGCCTTCATGGTGTGCCGACATCCATAATCTTCTATTACGTATAATATCTGGATATCTTGGTATAATCTTTGTTTTATACTCAAAGTTTTTAACTTTTTCTAATTTCAGATTCTTGGGCTTAAAAGAAGTTATTTCATTTTATTTCATTTTTGGGTATCAAAGTTTTTGACTTTCTTACTATTTTAGATTCTTGGGCTGAAAAAAGTAATATGTTTTGTTTATTTTTGGTTTTGTACTTTGTGGGAACACGGTAATTTTTTTTCTAAAATTTTTCTTTGATGTAATTTGTAGCGCTCAACCAAAGAGAACAACGAGGAACCATCAAAGTATGAAATGATTATTACAATTCGTACAAAGAAAGGAAAGAAAGTTCATAGAGATACTCAAATTGAAATAGTAAGTCATGCTATGTTCGTTTTATTTGTTATTTTGTAGTATTTGTCGGTGTTGAAATTTGATTACACTATTAGTCTATATTCTAAATAGGGTACAAAAATTTATGATTTTTTACTCTCTGTGTCACCTTTTCTTTAATGATGGGGTATTTATTATAGAATTTTCTGTTTTAATCTCAGTTATTTGTTTATGATGAGTGTTTTCTCTAACCTTGCTGCTTATTTGCGTTTTTACACTTTTTGAAAGAAAGATTTCGATACTATATATGGTGTTTCGCATTGTTTTAGTTTCTTGTGTCTGCTAAAATTTGGTTCCATTATATGTGTATATTCTGAATCGTTTGTGCAATTTTATTTATTTACTTCTTCATGCCACTTGTTTGTTTGTGATAACTTTTTTTTCTCTCTAAAGTTTGCTGCTTTATATTAGCTTCCATTGCGAGACGATTTACTGTTTTTCTTTAAAGTTCCCATTATTCATCTTTATTCCAATGTGTTTACTTATGTTGCCAAGATGCTTATTTGATTATGATAATTTTTCTCTCTACAGCTTGTTGCTTTTATGATCCGTAGATAACCTCTCTACCCCTCCGGGGTAGAGATAAGGTCAGCGTACATTCAACACTCACTGGTAGAATTATTACTGAGTTGTTGTTGTAGTTTGCTGCATTTATGAGTTTTATGTAAAGTTCACATTTTTTCTTTTAAAATTTTCATTCTTTATCTATATTCTGGCTTGACTATGCAAATTGTCTTCAATTACGTCTTTACTACTCGTATTTTGTTTATGATGGTTTTTTTTTGTAAAGTTTACTGCTTTATATCATTTTCTTCTAAGGTATTTTTCAGTTGTAACTTTTAGTATTTGGTTGCCGGAGGTGGGAAAATACCGCAGGCTGCGACAACTCCTTTTTCAATTCATTCAAAGGGTGGTATATAGTAATAAAGGTTGCTATTATTTTGTTGAAGTAGATAGACTTCTGTCTCTCTGTAGCATCCTAATATAAGGAATAAAAATGCACATGCTTATGTATTTATTAATGGTTTATAGAAATTCTATGTGTAAGTACAGTTGAAGGAGTGGTAAAAACTAAAGCTCAATTTTTGGTGCCTTCAATTCATTGCATGAGAAAGAGGCAGTTGATGTGATATTTAGGAGGTCAATTCCACTTAAAAGAAATAGTATCATTTTCAAACTAGTCATACTAGAAGTGCACGATGGTATTTGTGTTTTTGATAGACTGTTGGGATAGCATGTGGTAGATATTGCTTGCAGTAACTTCTGCAGTCTTTTTTGTAACTTTCCAGGATTATTATCACATCCTTTTCGTTGGTTTTGAAGCTTGTGTTCTGTTACTGTTGACTATATGGCAGTGGTCTGTTGCTATTGTCAACATGTCTTCTGCATATAAATATGTTTGCATATTACTGTATATTTGTGCATCTGGCTTCCATGTCAATATAACATTGAAATAAGGTTGACAATATCACTATTTTCTTTAATCAATAATTAAAACTGGGTTACGAGATTATCAAAAAGATTATGAGATTGCTTATTCCTTCGGTGGTGATCATCATTTTCTTATGTTCTTTTTTATTTTGTTGTGTTTCTTATATTTGATTGGAGGAATGTTTACAGAAAACTTTAATCTAACTTGATTTGTTGAAACTCAGTTTAGTGTTCGATCTATCTTGACAAGTAATGCATGAGGTACGAGAGGCCAAAATATACCAGAAGAAAATTTACTAAATTCTTCTGGCTCAACTCATGCTCCGAGTCTTGAAAAGATATTTATATTTCACTCTCGAAAAATACCGCAGCTTAACTTACAAGACCATGCTTTCTAAACTATTTACTTTTGATGGTTTTATTACATAATAATAGGAATTATAAACGAATGGAAGGAAAGTATATTTCACGAATACAATTTGTATAATTTTCCCATACATAAAGTACTAAACCTTACAATTGAAGAGAATTAGAACATCATCAACCTCTTTCAAGTGTATGATATGTTGAAATCCTTGCCAATTTCAGGTCTGCATATTATTATGCATGTGCTCATATAAACTTTGTGAGTTATCAATCTATTTGACCTATTGACATATCTACTGCTTTTTCAGATTTGCCACAAATTAATTTGACTTATTGACGTGAATGGTGAAGACTTTCGAACAATTCAGACACTTATTGTTATACATACGATACATGTTTGAATACATTTAATTTTATAGAGTTCATTACTAGTGAATTTCTTGAAGTAGTGCTTTATTAATTAGTATGGGTAATACTACGAAATTATATTTTTTTGTTGAAGTTTATTTCAAGTATTGTATTTGAATTATTTTTATTCTGTTACTTATTATTTAATTTAATACTTGATATCATAATGTATATGCTTGAAATAAATGTGAATATAAAGTTTAATGTAGGAAAATATAATTTCCTTATGGTGCAATTGTGCATAATAAAAATATTTTAAAAATTATTTCATAGTGTAGACAAAAATTGCCGCTTAGAAAATGTGGCCATAGGGACTGGCAATTTGGTTCTATGCATGATAACTCTTTAAAAGTGTGCTCTAAAATGTAATAAAGACCGTGCTTAAAATAATGTAGTTTTACGTTATAAAAGGGTGGTTATAGTGGTAATATAAAGCGTAGCTTTTGTAATGCAATTGCCACACTTTTGAAGCGTGTCTTCTAAGGCAAAACGTAAAAAGCGTGGCCATAAGCCAAAGGTTACGGTACTTCAGGCCACCCTCCCAAAAGTGTAGCCTAAAGACATAAAGTGTTGCCTTTGGTCAAATGCTACACTTTTTGGTATCTTAGACCACACTTTTCAAGGGTGACTATAGGCCTAAAATGTTGTAGTGACGCCTGACAAGCTGGGTGGCAAGGAAAGCTCATAAGTCACCTCACCAATCCTCCTAAGTACCTCAAAAGGTCCAATAAACCGCGGACTCAGCTTCCCTTTCTTCCCAAACCGCATGACACCCTTCATAGGCGAAACCTTCAGTAAGAACTTCTCACCGACCATATAAGATACATCCCGAACCTTCCGGTTCGCATAGCTCTTTTGATGCGATTGTGCTGTACGGAGCCTCTCCTGAATCAATTTTACCTTCTCTAAGGCATCCTGAACCAACTCTGTCCCCAATAGTCTAGCCTTGCCGGACTCGAACCATCCAATCGGAGATCTACACCGCCTCTCATACAATGCCTCATACGGAGCCATCTGAATGCTCGACTAATAACTGTTGTTGTAGGCAAACTCTACAAGCGGCAAAAACTCATCCTAAGAACCTCCAAAATCAATAACATAGGCACGTAACATATCCTTCAATATTTGAATGGTACGCTCGGACTGCCCGTCCGTCTGAGGATGAAATAATATGCTCAACTCTACCTGTGTACCCAACTCTCACTGAAATGTCCTCCATAACTGAGAAGTAAACTGAGTACCTCTATCTGAGATAATAGACACTGGAACATCATGTAATCGAACAATCTCCCGGATAAAGATCCATGCCAGCCGCTCCGAAGAATAGGTAGTACGTACCGGAATGAAGTGCGCGGACTTGGTCAGCCGGTCCACAATCACCTAAATTGAATCGAACTTTTTTGAAGTCCGAGGGAGACCACTCACAGAATTCATATTAATCCTCTCCCAATTCCACTCTATAATAATCATCCGCAGAAGTACACCACCTGGTCTCTGATGCTCATATTTTACCTGCTGACAGTTGAGACACCGAGCCACAAATCCTACAATATCCTTATTCGTCCTCCTCCACCAGTAGTGTTGCCTCAAGTCCTGATACATCTTCGCGGCACCCGGATGAATGGAATACCGCGACCTGTGGGCCTCCTCCAATATCAACTCCCGAAGCCCATCCACATTGGGCACACAAATCCGGCCCTGCATCCTCAACACACCATCATCACCAATAGTCACGTCTCTGGAATCATCATGTTGAACCCTATCCTGAAGGACAAGCAAATGTGGATCATCATATTGGCGCCCTCTGATGCAATCATATAAGGAAGACCGAGAAACCACACAAGCCAACACCCGACTGGGCTCCGAAATATCTAGTATCACCAACCGATTGGCCAAAGCCTGAACATCAACTACAAAGGGCCTCTCCCCAACTGGGATATACGCCAAACTCCCCATACTAACCGCCTTTTGGATCACAGTATCAGCCACTACATTGGCCTTCCCCGGGTGATACAGAATGGTAATGTCATAATCCTTAAGTAACTCAAGCCACCTCCGCTGCCTCAAATTAAGGTCTTTTTGCTTGAACAAACGCTGAAGACTGCAATGCTCGGTGAATACCTCACAAGATACACCATACAAGTAGTGCCTCCAAATCTTCAAAGCATGAACTATAGTAGCCAACTCCAAATCATGTACAAGGTAGTTCTTCTCGTGGGGCTTCAACTGACGAGAAACATATGCAATAACTATACCCTCCTGCATCAATACACATCTAATCCCAACTCTCGAAGCATCACAATATACAGTGTAAGAACCTGAAGCTGATGGCAAAACCAACACTGGAGTCGTGGTCAAAGCTGTCTTGAGCTTCTGCAAGCTCTCCTTGCACTCGTCCGACCATACAAATGGAGCACCCTTCTGAGTCAACTTTGTCAAGAGCGATGCAATAGAGGAAAATCCCCGAACAAATCAGCGATAATAACCTGCCAACCCAAGGAAACTACGAATCTTCGTGGCTGAGGTCGGTCTAGGCCAACTTTGCATCGCCTCTATCTTCTTCGGGTCGACCTGAATACCCTCGCTGGACACCACGTGTCCCAAGAAAGCTACTGAGCTGAGCCAAAACTCGCACTTGGAAAACTTTGCATAAAGCTTATCATCTCTTAATCCCTCTAATACAACTAGCAAATGTTGTGCGTGCACCTCCTGGCTACGCGAGTACACAAGAATATCATCAATAAAAACAATAATGAATGAATCCAGATACGGCCGAAATACATTGTTTATCAAATGCATGAACGATCTTGGGGCATTAGTCAGCCCGAAAGACATGACAAGAAACTCATAGTGCCCATATCTAGTCCTGAAAGCAGTCTTTATAATATCAGAATCCTTGATCTTTAACTAGTGATAGCCCGAATGGAGATCAATCTTTTAGAGCACCCTCGCTCCCTGAAGCTGGTCAAATAAATCATCAATGCGAGGTAGAGGATATTTGTTCTTCACTGTTACTTTGTTCAATTGCCTATAGTCAATGCAAATTCTCATGGTGCCATCCTTCTTCTTCACAAATAGAACCGGTGCACCCCACGGTGACACACTAGGCCAAATGAAACCCTTATCTAGGAGTTCCTGAAGCTGATCCTTCAATTCTTTCAACTCCGCTAGTGCCATACGATACGGCGGAATGGAAATGGGTTGAGTGCCCAACACCAGGTCAATACCAAAGTCAATATCCCTGTCCGGTGGCATGGTCGGCAGGACTGCAGGAAAAACATCGGGAAACTCCCTCACAACTGGGACAAAATCAATGCTAGGAGTTTTGGCTCCAAAATCTCTCACAAATTCCAAGTATGAAAGGAAACCCTTCTCAACCATGCGATGAGCCTCTAGGAAAGAAATCACCTGGCTAGGAACATAATCAGTCATGCCACACCACGTGATCCTCAGTACACCCGGTATAGCCAGAGTAATTGTCTTAGCATGACAGTCCAGAATAGCATGACACGGAGATAACCAGTCCATCCCCAAAATAAAATTAAAATCCACCATGCTCAATAGAAATAGATCAACTCGGGTCTCCAGGACCCCAATAGTTACCAAACATGACCATACACATGGTCTACGACAACAGTATCGCCCACCAGGGTAGATACATGAACAAGTAAAGTAAGACACCATCGGGTCGTACCCAAATGATGAGCAAAACATAAGGACACATAAGAATAGGTGGAACCGGGATCAAATAAGACTGAGGCATCCCTGTGGCAGACTGAAATAATACCTGTAATTACGGCACCCAAAGCAATGGCATTTGTCCTTCCCTGAAGAGCATAAAAGTGAGCCTAACTACCGCCCGATCGACCTGTGCCTCTGTGGCGACCCCTGGCTACTTGACCCTCACCCCTAGCTGGCGGGGCGGGTGCTGAAGAAACTGGACCAGAAGATGAGGGATGACCCCTCTGTTGCGATGAGCTAGCAGCACAACGAGGACACTCCCTCCGCATATTCCCAAACTTTCCACACTCATAGCAACTCCGAGGTGCTGGTGACTGGGACTGGGACTGAAGGGAACCCCTCGCGCCAGAGTGACTAGCTGATGCACTCGACCTGGAAGAATCTTGAGTAGACGGAGCATGAGATGAACTCTGTGTTGGAAGAGCGTTGAGAGATGGCTGGCTCTGCTGAGAACCCTGATAACCACGACCTGAAGACGCCCCGCGATACTCAGGATGGGCTGACTGAGCGGGCTTGAAGGAACGGCCCCACCCCACTGGAACTGGCCCCTCGAAGGAGCGCCACTATAACTACCAGAACCTCGAGGCCTATTGGCCTCCCTCTTATCTTGATCCTGGTGGTGAAATACCTCAATATCTCGAGCTATATCAACCACCTCCTCGAATGTGGCACCCAACACTCGCTCCCTAGTCATAAGAACACGAAGAGGGTAGTTGAGACCATCAACAAACCTCCAGATACGCTCACGATCTGTCTGAACCAGCTAAACTACATGGCGAGCCAACTCTGAAAATCTCATCTCATACTGGGACACTGTCATATCTCCCTGCTGTAGCCACTCAAACTGCATGCGCAGCTCCTCTCTGCGGGACTGCGGTAAATACTTCTCCAAGAAAAGAGTTGAGAACTCCTGCCAAGTCAAAGGCACTGCACCAGTTGGCCTACGCCTCTTATACACCTCCCACCAAGTGAAGGCAGCCCCAGTAAACTGAAAAATACTAAAAGCCACACCGCTGGACTCAAGGATCCTAACTGTACGGAGCATACGGTGACACCTATCAAGAAAACCCTGGGCATCCTTGCCCTTAGCTCCACTAAATGTCGGAGGCTGGAGTCTACCAAACCTCTCGAGGTGATGTTGCTCGTCCTCGGGCATAACTGGAACCCTAAACTCCTACACTGGAGCAACTGGCTGAGCTGGAGGTGCCTCTGGAGTCTGTAATCCCTGCACTACCTGCTCAGGTGTGCGAGTAGCGGGGGTCTGATTTCCGCCCCCGGCCTGTGAAGTAGTTGTTGTTGTTGTGATGGCTAAAACCACCTGAGCCAGGACAATGAAAACTGTCAATATCTGGGCCAATGTCTCCTGAAGACCCGGAATCACAATGGGCACAGCTGGTGCCTTAACTGGTGCTACTAGAGCCTAGTCCTAAGCTGGGGTAACTGGAGGATCCACAGGTGCTGCCCCTGCTGCTCTACCTCTGCCATGACCACGACCGCGTCCACGGCCTCTGGTATTCTCAGTGGGTAGTACTGGTGGTCGTCCATCACGTCCGGTAGCTCGAGTCCTCACCATCTGTGACAGAATAGAACAAAGAGAAGTTTAGTACTCGGATCAACAAGTTCGCACGACAGAATTTCAAGAATGTAAAGTTTTCCTAAAAGGTTCTGCAGCCTCCCGAGGATAAGTACAGATGTCTCTGTACCGATTTGTGAGACTCTACTAAACCAGCTCATGACTCGTGAGACCTAGTAACCTAGGCTCTGATACCAACTTGTCACGACCCAATTCCCAAACTCGATCGTGATGGCGCCTCTCGTGAAGACAAGGCCAGCCAGAACAACGTCAACACCTCTTTTGAGACAATTAATTAACATTTACAATTCTATCACATGCTTAACATAGCAATAAATGCGGAAATAGTAATAATTATGAGGGAAACCATCCTGACACAGCCCAAACCGGGGTGTCACAAGTCATGAGCTACTACAGAATTTCAAAAAAAAAGTCTACAGAATAGAATATCTGATACAGAAGTCTGGAATAACTGAAATAGCATAAAATAGGGGAGTCAATGGGCTGCAGACGTCAACAGCTACCTTGATGCTCCAATCTCGATGCCTGGTCTGGGAAAGATGTCAGTTCTCAGGTGCGGACTCTGCTAATCCTGAATCTGCACGCATGATGCTGGGAGTAATGTGAGTAATAATAATAAATAATAACCGAAGTTAAGAAAACACACAATAGCACAAGGCAGTTCTATATCAGGTAGTAAATTACTTAAAGCAGTAAAATCAGTGAAAGTCAAATGGTAGGTGAATCATTGTAGATAGTAAAACTTGCCCCTCGAGCCCAGTATCAACCGCTCAGCACAATAACATCCCCTCGGGCTCAATCTCTCTCAGTCACTTTCAGAATAATATCATATAGTAACCACTGCGGTATGCAACCCGATCCACATCTTGCTGCGGCGTGCAACCCAATCCATATCTACGGCGTGCAGCCCGATCCATATGGGTACCCGCGCTCACTGTGGGGGTGCGACTCCGGAGGGGCTCCTATAACCTATGTGCAATATTGTTGCGGCACGCAACCCGATCCACATAAACATTTACTACGGCGTGCAGCCCGATCCATATAAGCATTTGTTGTGGCGTGCAGCCCGATCCATAATATATATAACATCCTCACAATTGGTTTCTCAACCCCTCTCAGTCATTTTAGGACACAATAGTATTAGGTGGGGGTCTCAGCCCACATATTTCCCTTATTTAGGAGTAACACTTATAAAACCGGTTCACATTGTTTAAACAAAAGGAAACATGATTGAGGATGTGATTTTCAATAAGTATAGTGAGGAAAATAAGTCATAATGCCCCTAAGGATTCTACAAGTCGGCACGAGGCCCCAAACATGGAAACTAGCCCAAATCATGATAATAAACAAATAACTCAGTCACATACGCGATAAAATATCAAATGGGATGGACCAAGTCACAATCCGTAGTAGTAAATAACCTTGCGCTCGTCATTGAGCGCGTTTTTCACCTCAATACAACACTATATTATGCAAATCCGGGGTTTCAAACCCTCAGAATATCATTTACTATTATTACTCATCTCAAGCCGACCAAAATCCTAGCTCGCTATGCCCTTGCCTCGCAAATCAACCTCCTCGTGCATCGAATCTGGTCAAAATCACAACGAATATGTTACAATAGGCTAAGGGAACATAACCCAGTCGAAAAGACTCGAAAAATATCAAAATTCACAGAATTTGCAAAACCCGAGCCCCGAGCCCACTTCTCAAAAAATTAGAAAATTAATATCAATGGATTTCTCATCTCGCCACGAGTCTATGCATACCAAAAACTCCCAAATCCGAGTCTAAATGGCCCTTCAAATCCCATTTTGAAATACCAAATTTTCAAGCTCTAGTTTTACCCCCTTTTGATGAATTTATACAAATTTCTATGTTAATTCTACCATTAAATTATTTATTTAGGTCATAGAACTCACCTTCAATCACACTTGGTCGAGATCCCTTTCAATTTCTGCCCAAAAGCTCACAAGGTCGATAAAAAATGGTGGAAATGAACTTAAGCTCGCTTAACAAAATGAGCTTTAAAACCCTTCTCTAAACAGTCATTTTCGCATCTGCAGTTACCTTACCGCATATGCGACTACCGGTACTGCGACTTTCCATCCGCTTCTGCGGAACTCACTAATATTCCCAGGACCGCTTCTGCGGTCAGATATCCGCATTTGCGGACACCGCTTCTGCGCACCTTGTCCGCTTCTGCGGAAATTACGATGGCCTCTACCTTCGCTTCTGCGATTCTTTTTCCGCATCTGCGGCATCACAGATGCGGCTCCAAGCCCACAACTGTGAAAACAGAAATCTGCTCAAGAACTCGCACCTGCGACCAGATCTTCGCATCTGCGGATCATCATATGCGGCCCATTTTCCGCAAATGCGAAAATACCAGATACCAGCAAACTTCAGAATTTTCACAAGTCCAAAATTCATCCCGATGGCCATCTGAAATCACCCCGAGGCCTCCGGGACCTCAACTAAAAGTGCCAACCATCCTAAAACATCATTCAAACTTGCTCCAATCATCAAAACACCACAAACAACACCAAAATTATCAAATTACATCGGATTCAAGCCTAAGTTCTTCTAAAATTTTCGAATTACGCATTTGATCAAAAACTCAACCAAAACTCCTCCAAATGACCTGAAATTTTTCGCACATATTCAAAATTACCTAATGAAGCTACCACAACTCTCGGAATTCCATTCTGACCTTCGGATCAAAATCTCACCTATCAACTGGATTTCGTCAAAATACTAACTCCGCCAATTCAAGCCTAATTCTACACCGGACCTCCAAAATAAATTCCGATCACACTCCTAAGTTACAAATCATCCCCCGAAGCTAACCGAACCACCGAAAATCACATCCGAGCCCTCTAACTCATTAGTCAACATTCAGTTGACTTTTTCCAAAACAAGTCTTCCTTAAAGAGACTAAGTGTCTCATTTCTATCTAAAACCAATCCAATTCAACTCATTCACCCAAGACTCCTATAATGAAACATAAGGAAGTAGAAAATAGGAAAAATAGAGCGGTAACTCACGTGACGACGGGTCGGATCGTTACAGTTAAAAAAATTATCTTTTTAGTATATCTTATCGATTTATCGATAAACCGATAACCGAAGAGGACAAAATAAAAATTAAAATCGATAACTCGATAAGGAAAATTTTAAAATCGAAATCAATAAACCGATAACAAATAATCGATTCAATTTATCGATAAATCGATTCGAATGCACACCCCTATTTACGGCTCATACAACTAGTGTGAGTTGTATGAGGCACCAAATAAAAAATTTTGAGAAATGGGATGGGGAAGGGGGCAAAAAAGGACATATAAGAGATACTTATTAAATTTCTTGTTCAAAATGAAAAATTATTAAATTTAATTCTAAAGATATTCTCATAAATGTCTTTCTAAAACTTTGTATGGTGGGGCGGGTGTTTGGTT
>MU785848.1:16428-31544 GCA_026770625.1 Nicotiana glauca
TCTCTCTCTCTCTCTCTCTTGAATATCCGATCCATTAGAAGAAATAAAGAATACAACACATATCTCTAGGTCTCATTATCTTCGATTACGATTTACCCTTGATTCATTTTGATTGTTTTCACTTATAAAGTATTTAGCATCTTTTAAGTCAAACAATTTGGCACCATCAGTGGGGATTTCGGCAATCGAGATCATAGTTTGCACCTAGAATATCAAAAAAGAACGACGAACCACCGTTCTTCACACCCTACAGACGCCGAAAATGGCAAAAAATGACGCAAGAATGAAAGCAATAGCAGGCATCACAGCCAATCTCATAGGCCCTCTCAACGAGGCCAGAAGAGAGAACATCTTGAGTACAGCACCTGGTAGTGCACCGGATGGAGAGATCTCACCCTCTTCATCTGAAGACCTGACAATCTTGCACGAAAAAGGAGCCTCTACATCTGCAGTCAAAGAAATACCACCCCTGAGGGTCAAGAAACTACTAGAGGAGTGATTGATGAACACTCTAGGTAGCTTGCTTGAAAAGTCACCCTAAAGCAACATTAGAAATCCATCAGTGGCAGACATCGTCGCTACCACCGGTGAACCCGATATTGTACGAACAAATAATACCCATATCGATGTCTACGCCAACGATGGTGCACTCGCAGCCATCCTTAAGAAGATGGAAGAAATGTAGAACGAGAACATGGCACTTCGAGATCAAATGAAAGAACATTAGGAAAGAGTAGACAAAATTCCCGGTGCTCCTAAGTTATTGCCAAAACGCGACGTAGGAAGATTCGTCGAACAGCCGTACAGCGAGGAGGCTGCCCCTCACCCGATCCTGAAAACCATCAAGATGCCACCTTACTTGAGGATATATGACGGGACTACGAATCCCGAAGACCACCTGATCCACTATGTGACCGCTGTGAAGGGCAACGATTTGTCAAAAGAACAAGTACCGTCCGTATTGCTGAAAAAGTTTGGAGAAACGTTGACGAGGGGGCCCTAACATGGTACTGTCAGCTACTAGCTAGGTCAATATCAACATTCGAAGAAACAGTGGATAAGTTCGCCACCGCCCATGCAGGAGCAAAGAAAGCAGAGGCCAGAGTCAACGATATCTTTGCTATCAGGCAAACCGTCGGAGAGGGACTCAGGGACCTCCTAGCCAGGTTCAACAGGGTAAGGATGAGCCTACCAAATGTATCGGAAGGCATGGCAGTCGCAGCTTTCCAAAATGGGCTGAACAGAGATGGTTCGAGGGCGACCAAAAAACTACCGAGCCGACTCATAAAATATCCCCCCACCACATGGGAAGAGATCCACAATGCCTACTGTGCCGAAGTACGAGCGGATGAGGACGACCTCAATGGACCGACCCAACGGCTAACGATGATACAATCAGAAACAAGAAGGGATCGATACAACGACAGGTAACGGGAACAACTCTCGCGCTTCAACAAAGAAAGGCATCAGCCGTACGTTAGATCCTCACATCTACCACCGTCGAGGCACACAGAGGCATTGCAACGACATGTCGCTCCACTCCGGAATGAAAAAGGTATGCCCTCTTTATTATCTGCCCATAACTTTTGCGTGTCTCCTTCAGAAATAGCGTACGCACTGGAGAAGCCGGGCACCAAGGTGCAATGGCTGCAGAAAATGAAATCAGATCCTACCACAAGGAGGTCAAACATCCGGTGCGAGTTCCATCAGAAAAGAGGACACAAAATCGAAGACTGCATAGGTTTACGACAAAAGGTAGTCAGGATGCTAAACCAAGGATACCTGAGGGAGCTGCTTAGCGATAAGGGAAAGACCAACTTTGCACGAGGGCGAGAACAACCCCAAGGGCCGCCGAAACCACCTTCGCCGGTGCGCACCATAAATATGATCATCGGAGGCAGCGATGATTCAGCAATCAACCATGTAAATTTCACCACTACGCACAAATTGAAACGAACAATCGCCCACGGACTGTATGACAACTTCGAAGAAAGTATCACCTTAGATAAGTCTGATGCGGACGATTTGTCTTTTCCTTATTATGATGCTTTGCTCATAATTTTACGTATTGAAGATACTGATGTTAAGAGAATTATGGTTGACGACGGAAGCGACGCCTGTATTATCCATCCAAGAGTCCTTGTGCAAATGAGACTCGAAGATAAGATAATACTGCGTTGCATAACACTGACAGGGTTTAACAATGTTGTAGAACGGACCTCCGGAGAGATATCATTGCCGGTTTGAGCGGGGGGAGTTAAGCTGGAAACCACTTTCCATGTCATGAACCAGGAGACAGACAATGCCATCATAGGACACCCTTGGATACATGCCATGCGAGCAGTCCCCTCAAGCTTCTACCAAGTGATCAAGTTCCCTACCCCATGGGGAGTATTTAGCATTAGGGGAGAGCCGCGCACCACACAAGAATACTACCGAATCGCTCAAGACTATGCCCATACCAAACAGTTGAAAAGAGCAAGTGCGGAGGCATAGTAATTAGCCATGTCGGGGACTAAGATCGACCCGACGATGGAAGCCATCAAAGATCCAGACGTTGTAGAATCCTGCAAAGCGATAGTCGAGGATCTCAACCCAGTCCAACTGGATAGCACCGACCACACAAAGAAAGCCTACATTGGGCATAACCTCTGCAACCCAAATAAGTACCATGAGTTTCTAACTAACCACGTAGATTTATTTGCCTTTTCTCATTCAGATATGCCGGGAATCCCGAAAGATATCGCCACTCACAAGCTGAACGTCAACCCACTATATCTGCCCGTGCGGCAAATTAGAAGGAAGTTTAACGCCGCAATCAACGAGGCGGTCAGTGAAGAAGTAGATAAGCTACTAGCCAACGGGTTTGACAGAGAATCAAAGTACCCCCAATGGGTCGCCAATGTCGTCATGGTCAAAAAGAAAAATGGGAAATGGAGAATGTGCGTGGATTTTACCGACCTTAACAAGGCATGTCCGAAAGATTCATTACTATTAACCCATATCGACCAATTTATCGACGCCACGGCAGGACATTAACTTCTAAGCTTATTAGACGCCTACTCTGGATACAACCAAATCATGATGGACGAGGAGGACCAAGAAAAGACAACCTTTATCACCCACCAAGGGACATATAGCTACAAGGTGATGCCCTTCGGACTCAAAAATGCAGGGGCAATGTATCAGAGACTGGTTACCAAAATGTTCAAGGAACAGCTTGGCAAGACCATGGAGGTCTATATCGACGATATGCTAGTGAAGTCGGCAAAGAAAGAAGACCACATCGACCACCTGAAAGAAGCCTTCGAGATACTAAGACAGTACGGGATAAAGATGAACCCGAAAAAGTACGCCTTCGGCGTGGCCTCGGGAAAGTTTTTGGGTTTTCTCATATCACAACGAGGTATCGAGGTCAACCCGGACCAGATCAAGGCAATAGATGCAATACCTGAGACTTTGAATAGCAAAAAGAGGGTACAAAAGCTAACAGGACTAATAGCCGCCCTATCTAGGTTCATCTCGCGATCCTTCGATAGGTGCCATAAGTTTTTCAACGTGTTGAGAAAATATCGCGGGATGCAGTTGAATGAGGGATGCATCGAGGCCTAGAGAAAATTAAAAGCATACTTATCATCGCCACCGTTGCTAGTCAAATCGAACCCAGGCAAATCTTTGCTAGTATATCTGGCGGTGTCTGAAGTCGCTATCAGCGCAGTCTTGGTCCGTGAAAACAAAGGTACACAATCTCCTATTT
Organism: Nicotiana glauca; assembly: GCA_026770625.1. NCBI lineage: Eukaryota > Viridiplantae > Streptophyta > Magnoliopsida > Solanales > Solanaceae > Nicotiana > Nicotiana glauca. The sequence continues at coordinate 20,186 of MU785848.1, forward strand.
ATTACATCAGCAAAACCCTAGTTGATGCCAAACACGGTACCCACACCTTGAGAAGTTGGCCCTGGCACTAGTCGTAGCTTCACGAAAATTCAGACCCTATTTGCAATGCCACCCCATAAAAGTAATAACGACCTTCCCCCTGAGAAGCATCCTTCACAAGCCTGAGATGTCGGGCAGGCTCGCCAGATGGGCCATAGAGCTCAGTGAGCATGACATATCCTATCATCCAAGAAACGCCATCAAGTCGCAGGTACTTGCCGACTTTGTCGCCAACTTCAGCACAGAGATATTGCCGGAGGCGGAACTGGAGGCCATTCGTGCCTCCCTTAGTACCTACATTTGGACCCTCTACACTGATGGCGTCGCTAATGCCTCGGGATCAGGACTGGGACTCGTTCTCGAAGTCCCCATGGGCGAAATAATTCATCAGCCCATACGATGCCTCGAGATGACTAACAATGAGGCCGAGTATGAGGCTATGGTTGCAGGTATGAAGTTAGCCATCAAATATGGAGCTCGACGACTCATCCTCCATTGCGATTCCCAACTCGTGGTGAACCAGGTCACCGGGACTTACCAAATTAAGGAGCAAAGACTACAAAAATACCAATCAAAAATCCACAAGTTGATGCCTGAGTTCGACGAGTGCCACTTCGAGCAAATCCCGAGGGCGCAAAATGTCGAAGCAGACAACTTAGCAAAACTGGCCGCAGCCACCAAAAATATCAACTGGGAGAGTATGGTCACCCTCCTCCATTCAGCCGTCGATCACGCTGAGGTACTCTCTTTAAATCTGACTTGGGACTAGCGTAACCAGTTTGTCTCCTATCTGCAGGACGGGACACTCCTACTCGACAAAAAAGAAGCCAAGAATCTCTGTGTACAAGTCGCCCGATACAGCCTGATAAATCACGATCTGTATAAAAGGACGTTTGGCAGACCCCTCGCTAAGTGCCTAGAGCCACACCAAACGAGGCAAGTACTCGAAGAGGTGCACAAGGGTCACTATGGTGCCCATACAGGTAATCGTGCCCTCATCTGTTGCATCATCCGATCCGGTTATTACTGGCCCACTATGAAAAAAGAGGCAGCAAGTACGTTCGCAAGTGTGAACAGTGCCAAAAGTATGCCTCCATAATACATCAACTAGGAGAGCCTCTCCACTCAGTAACCTCACCTTGGCCCTTCATTAAGTGGGGAATGGACATAATCGGTCCCTACCAGCGGGACGAGGAAAGGTACGATTTCTGTTACTTTTAACTGACTATTTCTCCAAGTGGGTGGAAGCAGGTGCGTACGCCCAGATACGCGAACAGGAAGTCATCGCCTTCATATGGAAAAACGCCATATGCCATTTCGGCATTCCCAAGGAAATCAGTTGCGACAATGGCCCCCAATTCATTGGCAAAAAGATAACTGATTTCTTCGAGAAATGGCATATCAAGCGAATACTTTCCACACCATATCACCCTGCTGCCAACGGCCAAGCAGAATCTTCCAACAAAACGATACTGAACATACTGAAAAAGAAACTCGAAGGAGCCAAAGGGCTATAGCCCAAACTACTACCGGAAGTGCTGTGGGCACATCAGACCACGCCCAAATCCAACACGGGAGAAACACCATACTCACTGGTCTAGGAAACCGACGCGGTCATACCCATCTAAATCAGAGAACCAAGCCTAAGGTATTCACATACCAGCGGAGCAGATAATGACCTGAATAGACTTCAAGGCCTCAACGAGGCCGAGGAACGAAGGGACATGGCCCACATAAGAATAGCAGCCCAAAAATAACAAGTAGAAAGGTATTACAACAAAAAAGCCAAAACAAGACCACTCAAAGTGGGTGATTACGTCCTCAAAGCCAAAATGTTGGCGTCAAAAGACCTGAGCGAAGGAGAATTGGGCACCAATTGGGACGGACCATTTAAAATCACAGCAGCAGCGAGCAAAGGAGCATTCCAGTTGGAAACAATGGAAGGAAAAACACTCCAAAACAACTGGAACGTCACCCACCTCAAGTACTTCCATTTCTGAAAGGCATCTCCCGAGTCGTACTATTTTTCCCTTACCCGAGTTTTGTCCCAATTGTGTTTTCTCGGGGAGGTTTTCAACAAGGCGGCAAAGGGGACACTTGAGGGTATCTGAGGACAAGTCTATCATATCACGCACTCGACATGCCCTCCAGGCCGATATAATAGAGGGACTAGCCTAGGTGAATCTCCATTGTGTAAACGGCTAAGGCCGCCATCTCCATTGTGTAAACGGCTAAGGCCACCATCTCCATTGTGTAAACGACTAAGGCCGCCATCTCCATTGTGTAAATGGCTAAGGCCGCCATCTCCATTATGTAAACGGCTAAGGCCACCATCTCTATCGTGTAAACGGCTAAGGCCACCATCTCCATTGTGTAAACGGCTAAGGCCACCATCTCCATTGTGTAAACGACTAAGGCCATCGCCATTAAATGTTGACCCTGCTCGACGACGGCGGATAACACTTCGACGACAATTGAAATTACATCCTATTGGCTAAGGCCATCACCATTAAACGTCGACCCTACTCAACGACGACGGATAACACTTCAACGACAGTTGAAGTTACATCCTATTGGCTAAGGCCATCGCCATTAAACGCCGACCCTGCTCGACGACAACAGATAACACTTCGACGACAGTTGAAGCTACATCATATTGGCTAAGGCCATCGCCATTAAACATCGACCCTGCTCGTCGACGACGAATAACACTTCGACGACAGTTGAAGTTACATCCTATTGGCTATGGCCATTGCCATTAAACGTTGACCCTACTCGATGATGACGGATAACACTTCGACGACAGTTGAAGTTATATCCTATTGGCTAAGGCCATCGCTATTAAATGTCGACCTTGCTCGACGACGACAGATAACACTTCAACGACAATTAAAGTTACATCCTATTGGCTAAGTCCATCACCATTAAATGTCGACCCTGCTCGACGACGACAAATAACACTTCGATGATAGTTGAAGCTACATCCTATTGGCTAAGGCCATCACCTTTAAACGTCGACCCTACTCGACGAAGACGGATAACACTTCGATGACAGTTGAAGCTACATCCTATTGGCTAAGGCTATAGCCATTAAACGTCGACCCTGCTCGATGACGACGGATAACACTTCGAAGACAATTGAAGCTACATCCTACTGGCTAAGGCCATCGCCATTAAACGTCGACCTTGCTCGACGACGACGGATAACACTTCAGTGACAGTTGAAGTTACATCCTATTGGCTAAGGCCATCGCCATTAAAACATCGACCAAGCTCAACGACGATGGATGATAGTTTGACGACAGTCAAAGTTAAATCCCTTTGGCAAAAGCCATCACCATTGAGCGTCGATCAAGCTCGATTACAACGAACAACACTCAAACAACGGTTAACATTTCGTCTTATTTATTTACTAAGATCGGATTTTGAATTATCTACGATGGCGGTTAGAACCAGGGGACCACCCCCGAGACCGCCTGTACCACTTCGGCATTACCCAAAGATGCGAAGAATCTTCTACAAACAAACGAATATCAGCTCTGCGGAGTTGAAGTTCCGAGAAACAAAGAACAACACAAAAAGAATAACAGCAAAAGTATGATTCATACATTGTGACAAAAAAGTATATACATCCAGTCCCGCAAAGGACCCCCATTACATTCTACAAAAAGAAAAACATATACAAATTTTAAGGAGCCTCGCCATCTTACCCATCGCCCCCCGTCTGTTCTCCATCTCGACCGTCACCACCGAGGCGGTAAGCTTCATTGAATCAGGAGTCGAAATCCAGTCGGTTAACGTCCTCTGAAGCATAGCCCTCCCAGTCAGGGGAGTCGGAACTATACCCGCAGACTGCCCGAGCGGCACGAGCCTCATGCCACTACTCCTAAACCTCCTCCTCAGAGGCACGACCCGTGACGTGAAGTTTCTTGTATATGTCCAGCCTGGCCTCCGCATAAACCCACATCTCATGCGCATCATGACGCGCATCCTCGTCAGACAAGAGTGGGGAAGAAAAAGGTCGAGCCATATCACCAGGCATTAGTGGAAGTACGCCTAAGAACGTCGACCTTTGTCACTTTGGCTTCGAGTTCGGCAGTCAAGGTCGCCACCCTACGGTGCAAATCGGTAACCTATGTCGCCACCCCACGACTAAGATCCAACTCCTCTTCCCTCGATTTGAGGAGTGATTCCATCTCACTATTAAGAGTCACAGCCTTCACCAACTCCTCATCAGTCTTCTCCAGCTCGGCCACCTTGCACTTCAATTGCACCTCCTTCTATTCAAGACCTTCCCGGAACACCTAAAATTTAGGGTCATGTTGGAAATGGTTCGTCGCCGCCTGATGCTTGGAACGACACCTCTTATACTTCTTCACTATTTTATTGAAAGCGGTCGCTTTCTTCTTCTGCTCGCGGCGCCTCCTCTCCACCTCCAAAACAAGGGTCTAAGGAGAAAACATGAGTTAGCACACATCAGTTAACCTTACAACAAGCGGAAGAACAGAAGTTTACCTGTAAAGTCATGTCGGCGACCCTTCGAGATAGATCCGCATCACTGACATCTCTAAGCATTTCACGCTTGGGGGCGGCACATAACAAAGCCATCTCCAATGCCACATGCTCGATGTGCTGTAATAAATTATAAGCCCCCGTAATCACGATTCGGCGATCGGACCCGTCCGCCGTCATCTCCACATACGTGAGGCCTTCTGCCAGCCCGTCCATATCTTCTTGGGCGATCTCAAGGTCTGATCCCTCAGCATCCCCACCAATAATGTATGTCAAGACACCCTCAGCAACACGAACTGAGCTGGCACCGGCAGTCGCACTTTCCTGATAGGCCGGCCTCCCCGAACAAATAGCATCGGCCATGAAGACAAGTCTAGACGTTTGACGAGGCACGTTACTCCTTTCATCCTCAGTCGCCACCGCCTTGCCCGTCTCGAGCCTCCATATTTTTCTTTCCTCAGGCTCCTCGCCCTCAGAAGGCTCATCCGCAGGCTGCGAAGATGGTGTTGCCTCATTCGTAGCCGCCTCCACAGATGCAACCTCTCGTAAAGGAACTACAGGAATACCCTCCCTGACGGATACACAAAATACCTCTTGAGCATCCGGGTCAATATCCAATCAAGTGGAGGTAGATACCATCGCCTTCCTCCTAGGACAGTTTGAACTGTCGACAAAAATAGTTCAGTTGATGAAGTTTGTGTAAACAACCGACTAAAGCCGAAGAACTGCCCGAAGGGCCTACGAGGCCGTAACGTTGAAGAAATGCGGACCACGTGAGGGTTTTGTCCGCGTAAGGCAGTAAACCGGCTACCCATTGCTTAATACCAGTTATGAATCGGGGTGTATGAGCCATTGTTGCAAATTAAAAGGAAAAATCATGACAATGGTGCGACCAGAGCTGTCGAGGCCGCGTATGATAAAAAAATTCGACGAATAGAAACGCTTACGTTTCGAATCCTACCTCTCTGGGAACCTGATAGGGTTAGACACCAGGTGCTCCATTTTAATAAAGAAGTACCTACGCCACTAACCACGGCTGGCTCGGTCATCAGTATTGACCACTAGCCCCTTCGAGCCACGGCTCTTCAAATGCATCATGGTACTCCTTAGATAGCAGGTGCTGAATAACTTCAAAAGGTGGTGGACAGAGACCTTGCACCTAGCCAGCTCCGCGTATGTAGACATTATCCTACACACTTTTAAGGTGTATGGAGTAAGTTGAGATGGACACATATTGTAAAAGCGGCAAAGCTCCTCCACCAAAGGAAAGATTTTTCCATAACCAATTAAAAATGGATATTCATCAATATCCCGATCTGTGGACGTTCGCATAATCCGTTCCCGCTGGGACCATCTCCACATGAGCAGATATGTTGAACGACGTACGAAAACCCTCTAAGTGATCCTGCGTTAACTCAGAACGCTCCGAGGGTTGAGCGGGGGAGTCCTTTTGGAAGTCTTTCCTGACAAGAAGTTGCTTCGGTAGCACGTTGTCCACATTAAGAGGGGTGAGGTCCTCTTCTCCTTCTCCCTCATCGCCGCCAGATGGAGGCGGTACATTGGATGGCGTGTTATCGCGAGCCCTTGGATTATTATCCCGTCGGGGTTTCACCATAATTTCCGTTCAGGGAGCGGTGTAAGACACAATAGAAAATGTGATTTCTGAGGAACGGTGGGGTTTCGTAGAAAGGGAGTGTTATCTTAGAAGGCCAGAAAATGCTTGCTAATGATCAAAAGTCAGATCAAGTTAAACCCTCCCCTTATTTATAGGGTTGGGAGGCGTTGAAATCGAAGAAACAGAGTTCAAAACGGGCGCGAGAAACCAAGCATCAGAACGCCTTTTGTGCTTCATCGGGAATACGCATAATGATGACGCATGCATGTGATGACATCACTCTAAGAAAGAGATTGTGCGTCAATATTTCAATAATCTCAAATGTTCACTCTCATTCACGATGCCGTCTTCAAGCAAGGTCAAATTCTCCCAGAACGAGGTTCATAGTTCCGTCCATCGGGGATGCACCTCGATGCGTCACCGACAAACGGAAGGACTAACTGTATGGGGTCAAATTCTACCCATTACGTCTCCACATTGGTAGGAACGACCAACAAATATACGCTAACCGAAGTAAGGGTACGACCTAAGGACGTCGGGGTAAACTGTATCATCGATCTCGTCGTCTCCCCGAAGGAACGCGACCAATCTCTGTATTATTTTATTATTTCAAGGAGGGTCTCCTATTATAAAAAGGGAGGATCCCGATATTGTAAAAGGGATCTGGAATTTTTATTGAACAAGCATCAAACTCTCTCTCTCTCTCTTTCTTGAATATCCGATTCATCAGAAGCAATAAAAAACACAACATATATCCCTAGGTCTCATTATTTTCGATTACGATTTACCCTTGATTCATTTAGATTGTTTTTTTCACTTGTAAAGTAATTAGCATCTTTTAAGTCAAACATCAATCATCCGAAATTGGGCCCGTGCCATCACTAGTATATATATATAAGCAATTTGAGTCCGCTAAAATAGTCATTGTTATTCAAGACTAATCATTGAAACCAAAAAAATTCACCACATATGCGCTCTGCACTTAGTGAATGAGACAGTGGCTGCGTGTTACTTTCTTGATCTATAAAAATCCCAACAATTATGTCTTTTACTTGTACTACTATTAGCTTTCCAATCAAAGTCCCACATACTTTGTTCCATTCTGGGAAGTTTAATGATGTTTTTCCCAAAACCCAAATACTAGAAACTCTCTCTTTCTGTTCCAAGAAGAATTCCCACATGGGTTTCACTGACAAAATATCTCTTGCTCAGTGTAGTAAAACCAGTTTTCTATCTGAAATGGATGAAGATTGTAAATTGGAAGTTAGCTCAACTGATATTCCAGATGGGTATTGTAAAGAACTGGAAATTGCAGTAAGAGCTGTACATATGGCTTGCTTGCTTTGTCAGAGAGTTCAAGATAATTTGCTCTCTAAATCCTCTGAACAAGTCCATTCTAAGGAAGATAATTCCCCTGTCACAATTGCAGGTAATTATTTTTCCATTCTTTTGCTTTTGTTGGGCCTGTCTTATCCTTTTATCTTGGATTGTTACATTTTTATTTTGTAGAGATGAATTTGGGAAAAGGGAAAAGATTGTGTCTTTTTAAGTAATCATTTTGGGTGCTGTTGATTTGGATTGTTCGATAGATAGTTGAAAATGAATTTTAAGTATGATAATAGTAGTTCAATTTGAAAGGGGGTTACTTTCTGTAGTGGCATTTAGCATCTTACCTATAGCTAAAAGGTGCAACCTTTTGGATACAGTACTTAAAGAAGATAACAGTATTTTGGTTTATTTGAAACCGGGAGAAAATACTAATCAATAGAGCATAGGGGTATGATTTTTAGTGTCAAATTTGCGGTAAAATTATGCAAATTGTTGAGGATTACTTTGGCATGGTTACAGGTTGATGGTCTGTTTCATGAAAACTATTGCTACATATTTATTATGGTAAAAAGAAATGACTTTCCGGTATCATTTTCTCAATTGATGGTAACGGTAAGATCGATTTAGTGACTGTTTTTAACTCAGCTCAGGATCATAGTTAAACTGCTATTGAATTATATTTATTATTCTTTGGAGATCTAGCCAAACAGTGTTTTCTCCTGGTGAAATGGAACATACTTTTTTTGGTCTTCTATATTCCTATGGAATTTGTCTGAAAGTTAGAGCAAGCCAAATGGTCTGTTTGCTTGGAGTCCAGCCAATGCTGCAAAGCGTACTAACCCATTCTAATCTTCAGGTATATTGGTTTAGAGCTTGAAATGTATCAAGACAACATAGTGCAACAACAACAACAACCCAGTATAATCCCACTTAGTGGGGTCTGGGAGGCTAGTGTGTACGCAGACCTTACCCCTACCCTGAGGTAGAGAGGCTGTTTTCAAATAGACCCTCGGCATCCTTCCCTCCAAGAACTTCTCACCTTGCTCTTGGGGAGACTCGAACTCACAACCTCTCGGTTGGCAGGGGAGGTTGCTTACCATCAGAGCAACCTCTCTTGTCAAGACAACATAGTGCATTAGGTAATATATACCAATCGAATGTTCTACAACTTGTAGACTTTTAACAAAGCATAAAACAGTTATCGAGCTAAAGATTGTAACTTTGCTTCGCAAGTTCATTGATGCCTTTCTCTCTGTGGTGAGTGGCTGCTTCATCCAAATATGTATGTCAACAGGTTACAGCAAGAGCCAAAGAGAAACAAGAAAAAATTTGTGCGATGCTCATCGATTATCATTTTGTTATTAAATTAAATCCATGAATAAATGCATATGATCATATTCCTTCTTTTTTTTTTTTTTGCTGTTTTCTGCATATGACTGGTACATCAAAACAAATTAAGTATCCATGTAATAAAATTTTCAATGTAGTCCAACGTGGTAAGTTGAATTTATATTTCAAACTTAAAAAGATTAGGCTTCAGCTGCTGATTGCACGCTCTGGTTTTCTGTCATAAGCTTTTTGAAACACTTCAAGAGTGCATTTCCAAGATGATAGTGCATTAGCCGTCTTCTTCACCAAAACTGCAACATCTTCTTTTTGTACTCAAAATGCTAAAATCAGCTAATCTTGATGTTGTTAGATTGGAGTGTCCAAGCAATTGTCAGCTGGGTTCTGTCCGAGGCTTTTGGCAGTGAGAATGTCTCTATCGTTGCTGAAGAAGATGTGGAAGTTCTTTCCAAGGCTAGCGCAGTTGTCCTGTTAGAAGCAGTAGTAAGAACCGTGAATGAATGTCTAGCAGATGCACCCCGTTTTGGACTGAAAGGTCCTGATACTGATCTTGATGCTAAAGCTGTTCTTGCGGCCATAAGTCGGTGCAACTTGGCCGGCGCCAGAGGTAGCAAGTTTTGGGTACTGGATCCTGTTGACGGCACATTGGGTTTTGTGCGTGGAGATCAATATGCCATTGCTTTGGCATTGATAGAAGATGGAGAACCTGCGCTTGGGGTTCTCGGGTGTCCAAATTACCCTATGAAGAAGGAATGGCTTAGTTATCAAAATGGTTATCGGAGAATCTTATCTAGGTTGACCTCCCAAACATCTGTATCTGGGGATAAAGGTTCTGTACTTTATGCAAGAAAAGGTGGCGACAAGGCTTGGATGCAACCATTACTGTATGGAGAAAAGAACTTTGTGTGGCCAAACTCTGCAAAGCAAATCAAAGTCTCCTCCATAGATAATCCAGCATTGGCTACCTTTTGTGAACCCGTTGAGAAGGCAAATTCAAGCCATTCATTCACAGCAGGACTGGCACATAGTGTTGGACTTAGGTAAGTATCTCTCCGAATTCTCTCTTGTATTCCAAAGCTAATTTCCTTGACTTAAAGGCAACGCAAAAATAGTTTTGTTAAAGGCGAAAAGCGTTAAAAAGCATTCTAGGTCTATCGAGGCATTAAGCGCAAAGCGTAATTAAAGTATGGACTTTAGTTAAAAAAGGCGCACCAATAAAAGTTAATGTATACTCTGCATCTTTAAGTACTATGTTCATGCATTCAGATGTCTCTTATGCAGGAACCAGCCATTACGTGTATATAGCATGGTGAAGTATGCAGCCATAGCTCGAGGAGATGCTGAGATATTCATGAAATTTGCGAGCGCTGGTTACAAGGAAAAAATTTGGGATCATGCAGCTGGTGTTCTCATCATTGAAGAAGCTGGTGGTGTGGTGACAGATGCAGGAGGGCAGCCACTAGACTTCTCCAAAGGCGTATACTTAGAAGGACTTGATCGAGGTATAATTGCTTGCGCTGGAGCAAAACTACACGAAAAGATTATCCAGGCTGTAGATGCTAGCTGGAACTCCTCTAGTCTTTAACCTACTGTATGTTACTTAAAATATGTTCAGCCCAAATGTTGTCAAATGGTGTGCATAAGGCTCATCAGCTGGAAATATAAATAAATCATAGCATTATACTGCAACTTTGGGTACTGATTGTTGAACCATGAATTCATTCTGTACAGTAAAATCAACTTTTAGGCAGATTGAATTCTCTGAAGAAAATTCCAAGATATTACATTCCAAGATGTGGGAGGCAAGGTTGAGATGGTTCGGGCATGTTAATAGGAGAAGTTTAGAAGCTCCAGTTAGAACGTGCGAGCGATTAGCCTCAGTGGGTAGCAGGAGAGGTAGAGGTAGGCCTAAGAAGTCTTGGGGAGAGGTTATTAGGCGAGACATGGCGCAACTGGAGTTGACGGAGGACATGGCCCTAGAGAGGAGGGTGTGGAGGTCAAAGATTAGGGTAGAAGATTTGTTGGTAATCTAGCGTTTCTCTTTGTCTTACTCGGTTCGCTAGCATTAGTATTAGTATGATATTTTTTATCCATCGATGACTTTTACTACTTAGGGGTCGTTTGGTAGGGTGCATTAGATAAGCTAATGCATGCATTAGCTTTGTGTATTAATAATACATTGTTTGGTAGACATTTTGAACTCATGCATTACTTATGCAAGCATTAGTTATACATCGTATTTGGTATTATCCTATCCATAACTAATACATAGAAAATAATGGTATTAGCAATGCAATGGGTTTTAGTGCATGCATTAGCTTTGTTAAGACAAAATTGTCCTTCAAAATTTATGCTTGATTAAGATATGCTAGTTAGTATATTAATACAAGTTCAAAATAATCCAAATAGTGAGAAATAAAATTATATCCCTAGTAAATAAATAAATTCTTAGCATATTTTCTTTTTTTATAAATAAATATTTAATTTTATTTTACAATATAGGTAGACAAATAAAAT